>VDFB02148724.1:0-88966 GCA_007258455.2 Sequoia sempervirens | reverse complement strand
ACTTTTCAGGCTTAAATAGGTGAGAAGGGTTGCACTTCCAATTCATTTGTGCATTCACACTTGAAAAAATTTGCTACATTTCGAGCTCTAACACCTTTGAAAAATGGCTCTCCATGTGCTTCGTCTTCATCTTTTAGAGCGGCTTTGAGAGTACCAGGACTAAGTAGACATAGGACCCCAGATATGTAACCTAAAACCTATCCTAATTTTAGCATTTAGGTGCATTTAATAAGGGGTCAAAATTAGGTTTCTAGGTATGTCGTTGTATAGAGTCACATTCAAAACATTGAAAGCATCACTATTTCTAATTTATCGATGCACTTATAGTTCAATGATGTATCACCATTTTTTTCTTGGGAAACACATTTGATATAGGGGTCACAATTTTAATACAGCAACACACAGGATTTTTAGGTTTAGCAATGTTGGAAAGCGGTTGGTGACGCATGTAGAAAATAGCGATGCACCCCTATTTTTCATTATAGTGATGCATGTGAATGTCGATTTGTTTTTTAGTGTAGTGAAACACATCACCAAATTCACAACGCACCTACCAAATTGATACATTGATATATACGAAAAATAGTGACGGTATTGATTTCAACAATGCTTTTGAAGTTTTAGGATGCAAAGTCTCAGGTTTTAATCACCTTTTTTTACATTTTGGAAAATTGACACTATGTACATGATATGTGCAAGAGGACCACCATTGATGTTGTGAGAGCATTGTTTGTACATTTTGGTTGTAGTAAGAGACTTTGGTGACTATGAGGTGGAGTGGCTTGAGTTGTTGTGGCTAGGCTTCATCACGTTACTTCTAGAGGTCCAGACACATTTGTCTATGATGACTATGCTGATTGAGAGGTGGCACAATGAGACCTCTTAGTTTCACTATCCCACTAGTGAGGCCACCATTACACTAGAGGATGTATGTCATATCTTGCAATTGCTAATAGATAGAGAGTGTGTCATTTATGACATAGATGTTAGGAGAGATGCATGTTGTTTGTTGCTACATATGGACAACACAATCTTGGTGAGCTCTTAGATTGATCTGGACTTGTATAGAGCTCTCATATCGATATTTATATTATTTGTTGCTACACTAATTTCTAGCATTATTTCCCTAGATCGATTGGGTAAAGTCTTCATTCTTGGTTGGGTGTGGCATGGGAGGCTATGATCAAGAGGACCGTTATTTTTGCATGGGGTCTAGTTTTTCTTGCTTCTTTGTACGATGACATGCATCGGGTGGTGTACTACAACTTGGGCAGGAGTATAGGGCAAGTGTTACACTACTCCATATATGGGCTTACGAGCATATTGCAGTTTTGAGGCCCTTGGTAGTTTTGGAAAACATCCATGAGGATGATCCCATCATCTTCAGATATAGGGTGCTAATGACTCTCCAACACACAGGCCCTATAGGTTTACCATATTGGCTTTGTGTAAGTGATGACATGACCATTTTTTGATGGAGGCCATGATTGCAGGCTCCACCTTGGTATGATGATTAGAAGCAGATGTATTTTACTCGACAAACCTGCTATATCGAGGGGAGGGAGCATACAATGATAGAGCAGTACATGTCAGACTGTGTTGCTCAATAGTTTAGAGAGGTATAGGATGTGATAGTTGATGATTACACTATAGTTTTTTCTAGATCACAAAGGGAGGTATAGTGGCGAGAAAAAATTGACCTTGTAGTGGTTGTTATTGAGTTTAGACAACTTGTTCCACAACCATGGGCCTAGGATCAAGGCCTACTAGATGTGGGGACTACCCTAGGTTATGATGCATGGTTTAGGCCCACTACTCACCTGATAGATTTGGTGGGGGGATACTCCATAGGTAGAGGAAGAGGTTGAGATGGTGACTGAGATAGAGGTAGAGATAAGGGCCGAGGTAAATGGTAGGATCAACCAATGTAGGATAGGGCATAGGTGTCAAGTGATCGACACATTAGTAGTAGCTAGATTATGGTCACCAAGATCTAGGAAAGTAGCTAGGTCAACATGATGGACATGTTCCAGGTGCAACACTTCTTTCTCCAACCCCACAATAGCCAAATGCACAGGAATAGGCATAGATATAGGCTCTCACTGCCGAGAGAGATCAGCTATGTTAGTAGCTACATGATATGAAAACACATAGAAACCATGAGGTTCTGTTATGACTGCAACTGGACTTACTACTGGCCCAAGAGATTGGGTGGAGACAACAACTTGAAGCAGTGGTGGCTACATCATAGGGACAAATAGTGTTTTCTCATTTATATAGGGAGGTAGTCATTGAGGCTACATATTACCGCTTGCATCATCATCAAGATGTTCCTCAGGAAATGAGGTAGCCTAGTTTTTCACAAAGCATCAGAGCACCTCCCCGGGCTAAGGATCAACCATTAGTTAGAGGGTAGTTGAGCATCCACTAGGGCTAGCTACCTTGTAGACACTTTTTTTATTATTTCCTGATTATTTATAGAGATATAAATTCATGGGCTCATTTTTAATAGTCTATTTGATATTGTACTTTTTATTTGATATACATACACTGATTCAAATATTGTACCATGACAATAATTTTTTGAAATATATATAAGATGATTTATATTTGATATGTGATGTACTCTTTATTTCATGCTTTATGAATGTATGGATGCATATGACATGATATGATGTGTTATGATTATGTATGGATGCAATGCAATACATGGATGTGTTATATTCTTTTTCAGTACCTTTCTATGATATGTTATGGGATGGATGGTATGATATGATATGGATGTATTTCTTTTTTGTGTTCTTTTGCATGCAATTTATGATATGATGATGTATGCATATGGATGTATATATAGATAATGGAGATGTTCATGCTAATGATATGATAATGTGATGTATTCTTATGCCTAGGAAATTTCTATGATATGTGATATGGATTAAGATTCTTAGAATAATAAATCCTCCCTCTTAACCCTTGCTCCAAGATTCTCAAAAAATTCAAGTTATTGGTGTCTTCTTCCTCCTTTGACGATTCTACCAAGAAGTGTCTCATTCCCTCCAAAAAATTAACCCCTCACATCTATGGGGTCCCTAAAATTCACAAAGTTGGCATTCCCCTGAGACCTATTGTTGACACTATGGGGTCTCCATCCTGCCTTCTTCCTTCCTTCCTTTCCAAAATGCTTGCCCCTCTTATAGGTCATTCTAAATCCATAAAAAATTCTAGCCATTTTATCCAATTCATCAAGGAGCAAAGCCTTAGTAGTAATGATGTCTTGGTGAGCTTTGATGTGGTCTCTCTTTTCACTAAGGTTCTCATTTCAGACTCCATTGATATTGTAAGAGAAAAGTCTAATGATGAGATTGCGACCTTAGTTTAATTTTTCTTAAGATCCACATTCTTCTCCTTTCAAATTATTATTTATGAGAAATTCTATGGGGTAGCTATTGGTTCTCCCCTTTCACTCGTCATTTCCAACCTATTCATGGAACATTTCAAGGAAATGGCTCTTCATTTGTTCCTCTCAAACCTAGATGGTGGAAGCGCTATGTGGATGACACTAATGCCTATTGGCGACATGGCTTAGATAAATTAAAAGAATTCCATAACCATCTCAATAACTTGGTCCCGTGCATCTCCTTCACTAAGGAAGTTGAATCCAACAACCAACTTCCTTTTCTTGATGTTCTTCTTCTCAAAAAAGCCAAATGGTTCCTTAGGTCGCAAGGTTTTTTGCAAGGCTATCCATACTGATCTCTACCTTCACTCATCTTCTCATCATCACCCTTGTCAAAAATTTAGTGTTCTCAAAACCCTTGTCTAGAGACATACCAGATTTGTGATGAAGAAAACTTAATGCAAGAGCTAACTCACATTCATCAAGTTTTCAAATTAAATGGTTATTCTAGCAAGAAAATCTCTAGGCCTCTCAACCAAGCCAAATCAAGTTTCTTGTCTAGACCCAATACCAATCTTTCCTCAGTTCCTCTTAATATTTCTCTTCCTTTTGTTGATGGTATCTCTCAAAAAATCTCCAAGATCCTTCTTAAAAAAAGGTCTTCGTTGTTTTTATAAACCCATCTCTACCTTGAGGAAATGTATCCCTTCCCTCAAAGATTCCAAGGACATCTTTCTCAAATCTCGAGTCAATAAAATTGTTTGTTCGTGTGGAATTCCTTACATAGGGGAAACTAGTCACTCCTTTACCAATAAAATCAAGGAGCATAGTGTCGACATTAGACACAAACGAACCTCCAAATCAGCCCTGGACGACCACTCTTCTTCCACCAAGCACCACATCTGTTTAGAAAGTTCCCAAATTTTATCCAAAAAAGATAATTTCTTCAAAAGAAAGCTTAAAGAAGCTATTGAAATCAACCATCATCCATTTAACCTTAATCGGGATGAGGGTTCGAACTTGAGCTTGTCTTGGAAACCATTGCTTTCTAGGTTGAGATCACAGTATCATCCTTCTCACTTCTATTTTTTGTCCTTCCTGTTCTCCTTCCCTTGTGTTCCTCTCTCTCCCTTCTCTCCTACCTTTGTTTGGGTTTCCCCTCTAGCTAGTTCCATTTCATTTCCTTTCCTTTTTTATTGGGGTTTCTCTTTGTCTTTAGTTGTATGTGTAACTTGTGTTCTTGGTATCTTTCTCTATTTAATTTTTTGTTTCTTATAATATATGCATATATAAACTTTTTATGTTTTGAATTCTTTTATGTTTATTTCATATTTGGAATTTTTAATTTTATTTATTCGAATCTTTATATTTTATAGTTCTTATTTATTATATTATTTGTCTTATATATTAGTATTTTCATATCTTTAATTTTGTTTTTGTTTGTTCTCCTTTGTCTTTTTCTCTTCTCTCTCTTTATATATATATATTAGTTTTTATAATTTTTATTTTTAATTTATATATAAAGATCAATATATATATTTAATTTAAATATATTATTTTTAATTAATTTCCTTTTCCTTTCTTTTTATTATGTATATATATATACATTTATTTATTTTTATATTTATTCATATATATATAGATATTATTTTTGTATTTGTTCTTTTATATATATATATATAGGTTTATTTTTATATTTATTCTTTTATTTTACTATATATAGATCAAAAAAATTTATTATAAATATATTCATTATTTTATTAGCTCTCTTTCTTTTATTTCATTTATTTGTTTTTATATCCTTTATATATATATATATACATAGATTTTCCTTTTTATATTTTATTCTTTTATTTTAATTACATATAGATAAAAAAATTTATCATGAAATATATCTTATTATTTTATTAGTTTCCTCTTTTCATTTTTATTTTATTTATTTGTTTAGGGGATCTTTTTATATATATATGCATATGCAGGAGTAGGGGATTTCTTTATTCCTTTTTTTTATTTTAATATAGATCAATAATTTTATTGAGAATATATTCATATTGCTTCATTTTCATTTATATTTATTTTCTTTATCTTTTATTTCTTTTGTTTGCTTCTATTTTTTCTCTTATTTATAGTTTTCATATATTGATTTATTTTCCAATTTCCTTTTTTCTTTTATTTTTTTACATATAGATCAATATATTTTTATTATAATTTTATTCATTAGTTTATTACTTTTCTTCTCTCTTTACATATTTATTTATTTGCTTGTATCTTATTTCTTTGCTTGCCTTGCATCTATTTTTTGTTTTACTTATATTTTTACATATATTGATTTATTATTTTTATTGTTCTTTTATTTTAATAGATATAGATCAATATATTAAATTTCTTTAATTTTTTCCTCTACTTAATTCTTTTCTTTTCTCCTTGCTTCCTGTGCCTATCTTTCCTTCCCCCTCTCTTTTCCTTTTTATTGATTTCTTGGTCTACATATTTTCATTTTACTCATGCTCTCTCATATCCTGATGATGGATCACAAAGTGTGATCCGAAATGTCGATGCAAAAAATACTACACAATCTAATCCAAAAACTCTACAAAAAATCTTCATGGATTGTGGAAATCTATTATCATTAATAATAAATCTATGTTTATTCAAAACAACATAATGATAATGATTATGCAATAGATTATGTTTTCATTTATTATGATATTTCATGAGAATTCAAGATGTATGCATGTTGATGATTTGTGGATGTGAGATGGATGCATGGTGATTTTTTTGTGGACTATCATGATACCAAGTTAGCATGGAAAGAATATAGAAGAATAAAATGAATGATTTTGACTATCGATCTTGAAGATTGATTCAAAAAAGTATAAAAATTTCATGATCAACCAAGACTTTATTAGATACGATGATGAGAGATGATGATGATTTGCTCATATCTTAGGATTGGGATTTTCCATCATTACTTATGTTTGATATAACACATAGACATGATGCATCTTGGTATTGGAAACCAAGATGGTGTTGTATCTAGTGACATGAGCTTTGACTCTGCAAACAAATAGGATAGTTCTTATTCATACCTTGACATACAGAAACCTTGTTGGAATGTAGTTTAGAAGTTTAGAATACCTTAGACCAAAGCATACACAATAGTCAACAATGTACTTTGAACAACCTCCCTACACACAACTAAGCAAGTATGTGCCAAGATTATTTTACAAGAATACCCACAAGCACATCAAATGAAAGCTAATGATCGATGCCCCATTCCTTTCTCTCTAAATCATTGAGAAATCATCGAGAGGTCCTCAGAATGGGTGATTTAAGATAAGTCATAAGAAAAGATCAAAGACAAATAGTCATTGTTATCTATATCTCTTTCCAATTTAACTTAGCTAAGGTGATTTCTGATGTTGATGTCCATCACAGGAAGGATGCATCGTAGGACATGTTTATTAGATGGTTTGATTAGGATGAGGTGTGTGATAAGCCGTTGATAGAAACTTCATTGACTTGTTTATTGATGATCAAGAAGTTTAGATTTTGACTTCTAGGTTCTCACTTTATGGCTTGCAACACTTGTTTTCTACTTGTTTTTCCAAAGGTTGAAGGTGACGATAGTGAAAGCAAGATGGGATGGAAGGTTTTAGATTTTTTTTTGGAATATTTCAATGTTTTTGGTCTTTTTTGAAAATGTTTTGAGGCTATTTTTGGTATTTTTGAAAGTTTATGTGAATGTTTTTTCTTTCAATTATTTGAGATTGTTTAGGGATTTTTTTTAGTGTTTTCAATGGATTTTCTAATATATCTGAATCTTTAGGGGTTTTTTTAATTTTTCCAAATGTTTATCGGTTTTTCTCTAAGTTTTTTGAATGTTTTGGGTTTTTTGATGTTTTTGACCAATAACCTAACCTAAAAGACTATCTTAGGGGACATGGGGGCTTATCAAAGATGAAACTTGCCTACATTATACATGTAGAGACCATATAGTTCGACTGAATTGATTTATTACTAATGAGAGGTGGACAATTGATGGATTGTCAGTTTATTATGATAGACTCCTAAAGGACTAACCTAGGGTGTCTCGGGGGCACATCAATGATGGTATTTCCTATGTTCAAGCTTAGAGGCTTGTACTTCGACATGGCATCATTTTTGGATTTTTGATTTTTTGACCTTTTTAGGGATTTTTATGTGTTTTGGATGTTTTGGATTTTGTCTTTACAATTTTTGAAAGTTTTTGGATTTTTAGTTGTACAGGAATCTGGATGTTTTTGGATTTTTTAAGCTATACAATATTTTGCAAGTGTTTTTGGATTTTCAACTATACAAGATTTTGATGTTTCTAGATTTTTTGATGAGTGTTCTATGAATGTTTTTGGATTTTCGATGAGATTTCCAAATAACCTTAAGATATACAAGAACCTGATCTGATCAAAGATGAATTTCCCCTAGTCTGATGTGATAGAGTACCTCGATATAGGAAAGACAAACCGACCTTAGGAATATGCCAAGTAGTACTAAAGGGGAATACAATACTTCACAATATCAAGCCATGAATCAGATGTAGATGGGAAATGGAATAAATAGGATGAATGATGAGATGAATGCGATGTAAAGAATGATAGGATGAATAGTCAAAGAATAGATTGAGGTGATTTATTTACACGATGTGCCTATTTTCCAGGTTTTCACCAAGGTACTTGCCCAAAGCACCACCGAAGTGGTTTTTTCAATCTGTTTTCTTTTGTTTTTTGGACTTTTTATCATTTATTTTTTTGGTATTTTCATATTTACACCCTTTAAGCCTAGGCATAAAACCTTTTAAGATTCATACTATTGGTTGGTTTCTACAAGGGTTCACCTTCAGGCATTGACAATTGATATTCTCCTAATCCATAGCATGATGTGATGACAAAGGGGCCTAACTAGTTAGACTCAAACTTTCCTTTATTGTCATGATCTAGAAGATTTATTGGATTCCACTTTAGGAGAAGATCCCCTACCTAGAAAGACTAACATTTGATCTTCTTGTTATAGCTCTATTTTAGTCAGTTTTGATATACTTGCAAGTGATTAAGGGCATCAAGATGACACTTATCTAAAAATTCTATCTCATTTAGCTGAGATAATCTATATTCTTCATCAGTGATTAGATTATACAATGACACTTGCAATGAAGGAAGCTCAACCTCAATGGGTAGGATGGCTTTCGATCTATAGACCAAGGAGAATAGGGTTGCACTTTTAGGCATGTAGATACTCATTCAATAGGCCCAAAGGGTAGGATTTAACTACAAATGCCAATCACAGGCAGCAACATTGACCTTTTTCTTTAGGATCTTTAGAATGGTCTTGTTTGTAGCCTTAGCTTGACCATTTCCCTAGGGGTAATGTGAGGTAGAAAATCAATGGTAGATGTTAAATCTTTCACATAGTTATTTCACATGTTGATTCCTCAAGGGTGTTTCGTTGTTTGAAATAACAACTTGTGGAATACCACAATGACAAATGAGGTAATTTAGGATAAACTTGGAAATTTTCTTCCTCATTGTGCCATATAAAAAAGGACCCTTTGCTTGAAATGGGATTAATTCATGATAAATTGACCTAATGAGGCCTTAATTTAGGTGTTGTGAGGCATTTTATGCATCCACACTAGGTCTTGGAACCTTGTAAATTGGATAACATGCTTTTATTGATGTCTTGTAAAGGTGTTGTAAAGTGTTGTAAAGAACTTTCATGATTTTCTAGACATAATGAACCCATTTCTCCCTAATTCAACATTGAAAAATGTGTTTAATAACATTATCACATCAATTTAGAAGGCTTGTTAATTCAACATAATGATAAACTAGTGTTGTAATGTGTCTTGCACATTCACATTGGTTCTTGTGCCTTCCTAGGCTAAATGGACCTCATTTTAGTGTTGTAAAGTATATTAAATAACACTTTCACACTGAATTCTATGTCCCAAGCACTATTTGACATTTACATTAGGGTATAAAAAGTGTGGATCATGAGGAGCCAAAAGTGGCGATATGTAAGTGATATGATGGCCCATGGCTAACCACTTTTGTTTACCAAAAATTGGATGAAACGAAAAAGCGGCCTTTAAAGGAGATTCTCTAGCTTTCCACCAATATAAATTATGCTTTACTTTGAATCACCAATAATACATTCATTTTCTATTTGAAATTTACACTCAAAGTCCCGAATTGATAGGTTGATTGAAAAGAGTCTATAGTTTCTAAATGGTAACACATTTTTTTTGAACCAAAACATGTCACATCTGACAATTTTGAATACTGTGATTTCAAAAAGAATTGAATTTCATGAAGTTTTGACCAAGTTATAGAATGCATTATTAATGAAGTTTTTATCTTTTTCGTAATAAAAATTCACAATTAATCATTTGCATGGAAAAAAAAATTACAAAAAAATATCCACCGCATTTGGACATGAGTCCCCACGTGATATCTAAAATATTACAAAAAAAATATTTATCACTATTTGTATTGTGGATGGGTCGCATTGCATAATCTACTTTGTTTTTCCTGAAATTTATAATTAATCGGGTGAATGTTCTAAATTTCACCTAAATAGATTTAAAGAAAAAATAAAACCTAGTAGTTTAGAAACTACATTCAATTTTCTATAGATTCTATTCTTACATATTTTTGAAATAATATAGATAACTTATTCAAATTTTTACATCAAGTTACCTAACTCTAATTTTTCTAAATTTTTTGCCACTTAAGGGCTTGTTTTTTCCATGATGATCTTGCACATACCCATCATCACTAATAGTCCCATAACCCATATTGTGCATCCCAAGGCTTAAATTGATCAAATACCTGACAAGGTTGTATTTTAGACCTTATTTCCTTATCTCTTGGCCCCTGTGGGACCCGTTCTCCATGCATGGTGAATCAGTCCCATCCAGGCAAGACCCATTCACCATGTGTGTCGAATGAGTCCCATTTGGCTCAATTTTTACCTTTGATCAGGAAAAAAGTCAAATTTGAGTTTAATATTGCTTCATGTTGGCCTGTGATGAGGTATTAACAAGAAAAATAGGTGAATTTACTATAAATATAGATCTTTTAACTCATTTTTTACCTCCACTCTTCATCCACTAACTTAATTCACATATTCATCCACTAATCTTTCATCTCAACCCAGGCAACTTAGTGTTTTGTCATTGCAAGTCATTAAGAAGGATTATAAGGACATTCAAGGGTTGAATCTTCCTCCATTATTGCATAAATTCAAGATCAACATCATGGAAAGGTAATCAATTCCATTATTGCATGTTTCATTCCTTTCTTTCATCATTTTGGTTTAATTACCTAAAAGGGGTTTGACCAAGGCAAACCCCCATGCCCTAACATTCAACATTTCTTCTTCTCTTCTCGTGTGTTTGAAAATTTAGGACTTTTGGAAGCTTGAAAATAGATGAAGATCAAGTTGCAAGGTTATTCAAGTCTTCTCTAACAAAATATCATTTTTAGACTTCTAAATTAGAGTTTCAGAAGCAGACACCTATAGGAAGTCAAAGTGTAGATCGAAAGCTTCAGAATGCACCTTTGAAAATATAGACATTCAAAAATTGGATTCATTCACCATGGGTGGTGAATGAGTCCCGTTTCCAGGTCAATTTTATGCTTTATGCATTTACTGACACCCTTTTTATAGAAACAAGGTTCGACTCAGTTTACCAGAATTGGGACTGATTTGCCTAGAATGGAAAATGAGTCCCTCTAGGCCTGAAAAAAATTAGTAGTGTTTTAGAAGAAATTTCCAGTCTCCTTCAAGCTTTCAAGTGCATACTTCAAGTTTCATTCATTTCTGTTGAGCTTTGCATTCATTCCTAGTTCATTGTTGCATTACATAATGTGTTTTCAAACATCACTTGTTTCTTAGGTTTTGCATTCATATTTGATCAATTTCATAGCTTAGTTTCACTCAAATCATCTCATTTAGTGTAAATAACATCATACATATCTTAATTGGAATGAACCAAGCTAGATCTTTTGGCCCTTCTTTCTCCTTTTAGGTGAAAAATCCTAGAAGTGCTAGAAAGCAAGTGAGTGCCAATAATCTATGGTTCACTTTGGTGGATCCACTTTTTGAACATCTTATTTTATGATTTGGATTCCATTTTCATCCTAATCCTAGCTTGCATTAGATTTGCATTGGTTATTTTGCATCTAGGGTTTCAAATTTTTGCATACAATTTCCTTTAATTTTTTTTGAAATTTTGCATCTCCATCTGAGGTCTACATCTTACAATAGCAAACACATCAAAAAGACTTCAAAATTTATGAAAATCTTGCAAAAAACTAGTACTGGGACTCATTCACCATACTGGGCGAATGAGTCCCTGTCTAGATTTTTGACTATTTGTTCCTGCATCAAAAACCTCATTTATGTGCTTCCTAAGCCTCCTAGTAATATATAGTATAAGTCTAGAAAGTTTTTGGAACATTTTTTTTATGCATCGAGTTCAAAAACATCATTTTAGATTACTCATTCTTCAAAGCACTTCATTTGCACACATCTTTCGATTTGAAAATGCTTACATTTCTACAATTTTGCATGACATTGATAAAAGTAATTTTCACTTTTGCATATACAATATTTATATTCATAAAAAATATCATTAGTTTGATAAAAGTACTTTTCATTCTTGCATATACATCGTTTACTTTTTTAAGGTGTTGCATACATTGGATAAGAGTGTTTTGTATCTTTGCATACACATTGTTCATATTGCTAAAACATTCCATGGAATGGTTACATGTTCTTTTCATTCTTAGTCAAACAATCCTAGTACCTTGCATATGTATACATGTTAAGAAACACTTCCCATCCCCTCCCTATGAGAGTATTTTAGTGAAAGAGGCTACAACTTGGGCCATTCCTAATGATCATACTTGTTCTTCTCATAATATCTCTCCTCTTGGTGATGAAGATATTTTAGTAGAAGAATCAATTAATGAGAGTTTTGAGAATCCTAGTTGTTTCTCTCCTTTTACCTATCTTAGTGGACAACACATTCACAACCAGCCTAACACAACCTTAGATGATCATGACAACAAATTTTTTTCTTCTTCTAGTATCTCTCCTAGTTGTGATGTAGATACTTTGATGTTAGACAACACAATTAATGAAGGTCATGAATATCTTAGTTGTCCCCCTTCACCTAGGGAAACCCCTCTCGATAAACAATCTTCAACCATTGATCATTCCCCTACTTTCGATGAAGTCCTTTTAGAAGAACCAACCTATGAATTTCACAAAAAATTGGCTTGTTGTTCTCCTAAAATCTCTCCTCCTAGGGAGAATCTCATGGTGCACAAACATATGAACATTGGCACATATCCTTCAACCATTAAACCTTCCTTAGATAATCATACTCAAGTGGAATTAGAATCCCCTTCACCAACACATCATGCCCATACAGATAATTTTTTTTAGGTTATGATGACACAAGTGGAATCTCCTTTAATTATTGAGATTCCTAAATCACCTTCCATTAGTGAAAAACATAAAAAAAATTGAGATGTCTTTAAATCCATATTGCAATCAACTCATAACAATGTTTTGCAGCTGCTAAGTTGTAACTTAGTGGCTCAAACATCTAGAGGACAACACAACACTCCTACACCATTACCTTTTCCTCAAAAAGTGCCTAGTGTTGAAGACCTTAAAAAGACTCTTGCTAATATATCTGTATGGGAGCTCATTCAACTTTCACCAATAGTCAAACTTCTCTTCCATGAAATGTTGGAAATATAGAAGGAAGAGATCCAATCTTACATAAAACCAAATCATGTAACATCCTCATCTCGTCCCATACAAGCCACCTAGTCTGAAATCACATTCCCTAAACATGAATTACCCTCACTTTCCATTCAAAACAAGAATGATCCCTTGATGATAAAGGTGATCATTAATGAAACTCTAGTTAGGCATACTCTGATCGACAATGGATCAAAAATTAATTTTTGTAGGATGAAAATCCTACACAAGCTTGGCATGCACAAAAATCTCATTCAACTTAATGATGTTCATATTCATGGCTTTGAAAATGTTCATAGGCAACCACTTGGGATGATCAAATTACCTATTGAGGTCGGACATGTAGTGTTTCCTACCTATATTCATATCATGTAAGAACCCCTTCCATACAATCTTATCCTAGGGAGACCATGGATTCATGCTATGAAAGGAGTCCCATCTACCCTCCATTGTGTCATGAAGTTTGAATACAACAACAAGATATGCATGATTGATGCAGATGACCGAAGCTATGTGCCAACTAATCACAATGCTTCCAACTCCCCTACTTCTTTCATTCCTAGATCAAAACCTAAACCTCTACAATTTGATGCTAACTCTTCACCTACAACAAAAATCTTTCATGATAATTTGGGTTCATTAGATTCTACATCTCCTTTCCATAACATTTCTAAAATTGCACCCTCATGGTCCAACGATTCATACACAAACGATTCATATTCAGACACAAGTCCTAGTAGTAATTGGAGTTTCACACCTACCTTGAAAGGAGGGTGTGCAATATCTCAATCTCAACCTGCAAAACCTTGTGCTCCATTTGCTCAACTTAGTTCTACCAAATCACCCCATGGTAGTGATGGTGACAATACAACTCCCAAACAAATCTGACATATCATACTTCTCTCCATAGCATTCAACCTCTCAAGGAGTGTGGTGCTCTTCCTTGTGTGAGAGCACCTCATTCCTCTACTTGATACTTCCTTTCATCCATTCTAAGCTCACCTTTGTCCTGCACTAAGTGGAGGCAAGGGGTTCGATAGCCTTTTCCTCATATGTCACTTGCCACTGTCTCTTTTGTTCTAGTCGTTAACCTTTCATGAATGTATAAGAGCAAGGTTGGGATGTGGACGACATGTCATAAGATTGACTCACACATGGCATACTGTCTTTCTTCATGATGTAGCTTATTGAAAACATATGACTTGGCATAGGAATTTTTGAATAAGCTCTCATACCCTCTTCTACTTTAAAGAAATTTCTAACATACAAGTGTGTAGCAACTGCTTTAAAGTGGGGGCATACATAGAAAACATCTTCATGCAAATTTCATGGCATGATTTACTTTTTCTTGTGACGCATCCTCTTCTTGGTGGTGTCGTTGGGTTTGATGCCTTCCAAGAGTGCATGATCAACTGAAGTGGCCTAATGTGAATGAAGTATCCCATGGATAATGATCTGACAACCTTGATTTGTCCTCTCTTGGAGACATTAGGAACAATTCTCCCTAAGAAGAAGACCTTGCATGAACAAATAAAAATCCCATTTAACAAAATTTTGACATAACATTCAAAATATTTACAAAAATGATTTTCCTTGTGGCACCTTGTTAAATTTATTAGGAGGTATAACTTTGATACGGTTGAGTGGGAAGCCTACCTAGCAACATGAATTTTCCCCATAGCAACTTTTGTGTGTGTGAGTGCATACCAACTAGCATATGTATCTTACCTTTTGGGCTTTCTCACCTTCTAGACGACCAGAAGTTTTGTGGCCCCAAAGTGAGTATATTTGGGCCTTCTCACTTAGCAGACAATCATGAGTCCTGTCACCCTAGAGTGAGTATGCATTCTCTTTTTCAAACAAACAAGCCTAGATCTGATCTACAACTAGTTGGAAAAATGATTGAAGCTTGATCCACCTCACTTTCAATTCTCTTAGTTCTTTCCATTGCATGATTTTGTATTTTCATGGTGGCTTGTGCAACCTCCTTTTATCTTTTCTGTTATTTTTCATCTGCATCTGTACACTTGGATCTCTCTTGAATGTCTAATTTAGTGTGAGTTTGAAGCAGGTTCATCCTCTCACTAAAGTGGGGGCTAAATGTGTCGTAGAAAAAAGGACCCTTTGCTTGACATGGGATTAATTCATGATAAATTGACTTAATGAGGCCTTTATTTAGCCGTTTTGAGTAATTTCATGTACCCACACTAGGTCTTGGACCCTTGTAAATTGGATAACATGCTTTTATTGATGTCTTGTAAAGGTGTTGTAAAGTGTTGTAAAGAACTCTCATACTTTTCTAGACTTAATGAACCCATTTCTCCCTAATTCAACATTGCAAAATGTGTTTAATAAAATTATCACATCAATTTGGAAGGCTTGTGAATTAAACTTAATGATAAACTAGTGTTACAATATGTCTTGCACATTCACATTCATTCTTGTGCCTTCCTAGGATAAGTGGACCTCATTTTAGTGTTGTAAAGTGTATTAAATCACACTTTCACATTGAATTTTATGTCCCAAGCCCTATTTGACATTTACATCATCACTAATAGTCCCATATTAACCCATATTATGCATCCTGAGGCTTAAATTGATCAAATACCCGACAAGGTTGCATTTTAGACCTTATTTCCTTATGTCTTGGCATCTGAGTTGTCAAATTGGCCCTTGTGGGACCCATTTTCCATGCATGGTGAATTAGTCCCATCAAGGTGGGACCCATTCTCCATGTGTGGTGAATGAGTCCCATTTGGCTCAATTTTGACCTTTGAGCGGGGAAAAAGTGAAAATTGAGTTTAATATTGCTTCATGTCGGCATGTGATGAGGTATTAACAGGAAAATTAGGTGAATTACCTATAAATATAGATCTTTTAACTCATTTTTACATCCATTATTCATCCACTAACTTAATTCACATATTCATCCACCAATCTTTCATCTCAAGCCAACAACTTAGGGTTGTGTCATTGCAAGTCATTAAGAATGCTTCTAAGGACATTCAAGGCATGAATATTCCTCCATTGTTGTATAAATTCAAGATCAACATCATGGAAAGGTAATCAATTCCATTATTGCATGTTTCATTCATTTCTTTCATCATTTTGGTTTAATTACCTAAAATGGGTTTGACTAAGGAAAACCCCCATGCCCTAGGGTAAAAGCACAAAGTTGTGTCACACTTTATAAAGGAAAAGACCAACGCTGATCCAATTTTTAAACTTGAATCACTAAAAAGTGGCATATATGTTTTGAATTTTGAAATGATGTAAACTAGTAAAATATATATATTTTAGAATATTTTATGTTTTTAAATTTTAAAAACAATTAAAAATTATTTTAAACTAATTTTTAATAAATTAAAGAGCTATAATTTAGTTGCTGATAAAATGCTGAAAATGAAGTTGCATGAGAGCCTCAAACTTTTAGTAATTTTTTTCTTTTATTTTTTATTGAAGTAACCATTTATAACTTGAAATTTTAGTGCATGGATATATTTTTTCCAATTTTGATAAATATTAAAATGTGCATGAATCAAAAACAATTGTTTTCATTGGACGTCAACTTTCATATTAAATTTTTATCTAAAATGGAAAAAAATAATACCATCTTAAAATAGATTCTTTTATCTAGTGCATCATATTTTTTTCTATTTTTTAATAAGTTTTAATAATTTTCCTTGGCATAGTAATAAACCTAATATTTTGTGTTGATAAGCTACTTTTAGTAAAACTAAAAAATAATATATATATATATATATATAATAAACTATTAAAATAAATATATTTTTGAAAACTACACTTATGGATCTACAAAAGGGGATTTTTATATATTTTTTAAAATGTTATTTACATTAGCATGAGTTATTGAAACTTCAAGTTTTTAAAATAATTTTATTTTTTTGGTAAATTGGACTCAAAGTGGTGCTCCATATATTTTTAGCCAACAATTTTAGTTGAAAAAGTTGAGGAAGTATCTAACTTAGCTAGAATGAATCTTACTAGATCATATGATTGACCATAAATTATTTTTAGTTAGAAATACTTAAATTTAGTTGTCTTGATAAGTTGGTTGAAAGCATGACACAACTTTGTGTTGTTACCCCCTAACATTCAACATTTCTTCTTCTCTTCTTGTGTGTTTGTAGATTTAGGACTTTTGGAAGATTGGAAATCATTGAAGATTAATTTGCAAGGTTCTTCAAGTCCTCTCCTCATTCAACAAGTCAAAATATGAACAAAATATCATTTTCAGACCCATAAATCAGAGTTTCAGAAGCAGACACCAGTAGGAAGTCAAACTATAGATTGGAAGCTTCAAAATACACCTTTGAAAATATATAAATTCAAAAGTGGACTCATTCACCATGGGTGGTGAATGAGTCCTATTTCTAGGTCATTTTTGTGCTTTTTTCATTTTCTAATACCCTTTTGATAGAAACAAGTTTCAGCTCAGTTTACCAGAACTATGACTGATTCACCTAGAATGGAAAATGAATCCCTCTAGGCCTAAAAAACAATATTAGCAGTGTTTTAGAAGTAATTTCCAGTCTCCTTCAAGCTTTTAGGTGCATACTTCAAGTTTCATTCATTTTTGTTTAGCTTTGCATTCATTTCTAGTTCATTGTTGCATTACAAAATGTGTTTTCAAACATCAATTGTTTCTTAGGTTTTGCATTCATATTTGATCAATTTCATTGCTTAGTTGCACTCAGATCATCTCATTTAGTCTAAATAACACCATACATATCTTAATTGGAATGAACCTAGCTAGATCTTTTGGCCCTTATTTCTCCTTTTAGGTGAAAAACCCTAGAAGTGCTAGAAAGCAAGTGGGTGCCAAAAATCTATGGGTCACTCATTATGTAGGTCATAGGAATGGCTTCGACCCATTTGGTAAAGTAATTAGTGGGGGTGAGGATGAACTTTTTTCCATTAGATGAGGTTAGAGTAATATGTCCTATGAGGTCAAGCCCCCAGTATGGGAAAGGCCAAGGTGTGACTATTAGTTGTAACTCTTGAGCTGGAGCATGAATAAGATCTCCATGTTGTTGACACTAGACACACTTTTGCACATACTAATGGGCTTCTCTTTACATGGTTGGCTAGTAATACTCCTATAGACACATAAAAATGACCTAGCTCTACAAGCTCTATTGTCACCATTTTCTTCCTAGCATAATTAAGATATTTTAATTATGTCCTTGGTCCACTTTCGACTATTAATTAAATAATTCATAATTATTTAATTAATTCATGTCTTTTTATTCCTCTTGATTGTTTAAATAAATAAATTTTATTTATCTATTTAATACATCACTAATTGTCTAATGGCTCTCCATAATTAGATAAATTTCTTAATTTATTTAATTATCTTTGTCCACCAATTTCTTCCTAATTATTTAAATACGTCATTAATTCTTAAAAGTCTTCTTATAATTAAATAAGTTATTTAATTTATTTAATTATTGCCACCTTGACATCTCCCTCATTTTAAATAAAATTATTTATTTAAAATGGTCCCACTTTATAATTTTCCTCTTTTAGTAAATAATTTAAATTAATTATTTATTGTCATGTGACCACACCTTTTTGAATTAAATTAATTTTTAATTCAAAATAATCTTTTTCTTCCATAAATTAAGTAATTTCTAATATTATTTTATTTTCCATCTCTCTTATTCTATGTCATTCTTATCTCCTTGTCACATGCATTGTCAACCCTTGATTTGATCTTATAGAAGGAAAATCTTGTCCATTCATTTCAAATTTGACCTAATGTCACCCTAACCCTAATTGTGGGTTGTCATATTGAATCTTGTCCATTGATTCTAGGGAACTTGTCAATCCTTGATCTTGTCCATTCATCCAAAATTGCATTTTCTATAAAATGAAAATTTTTTCTCTCATTTTGTCATCTCATGTTATCTAGACCTCATGCTATCTACATCTCATGCAATCTTGTTCTAGGAAATCTTGTTATCTTTTCATAGGCATACTTCATCACTCTTTAGCATTTGGCATACTTTATTCATAGTTTATATTTACTTACTAGTTGCATACTTGCATAGTAGTACATCTTGTCATTCAAATCCTTCAACATTTTTTGTGGTCTTGGCATTGTCACATATTTCTCACTCAAAATATGAGGGAGAACATCATATTGCAGCAAATAGAGAAGTTATAATGAAGGTAAACCATGGAGGTTGAAGAATTAAGGTGATATATTTCTTGTTTTCATGTTATTTTCTCCCTTGTACTTCATTATTACTTTGGGTTATTATGTTTATGCACTAATTTGCTAACCTAGATTTTTCCCATAGTTACATTGGTGAACCCAACATCAAAATCATGTATTGTTGTTTTTTCTGTACAATTTTTTTCTTTTTTGTTGTAGGTATAGGTACGGCTGTGACACATTTGATATTTCGTGATGCATTCGCTTTTTTGAATGACGCATATGCTTGGTTGTGATGCACACGCCTTGCAAAACGATGCATTTGCAAACCGTGATGCATCTATTTTGCATATCGACACATCTGTTATGGTAGAATCCAACATACATACTTGAGCTACATTTTTTGTGTAGAGTGATGCATTCACTCTGCTACAACGCATTCATCTGGTATATTTTTTCATTTTGGTTTTTCTATATTTTTCCTAATTTCTCATTGCAATATGTTAGTTTAGGGGTTTTTCTGGTTACTAATGGGTTGTTGTAGCATGTGGCTTTGGATTTTCGTGGGTCCAAGGAATATTTTTGAGACTACTAACAAGTGTTTTTGTAGGTTTGATTGTCCAAGGATTTGATTTTGAAACACTTGTGTTTGTTCTTTTTTTTTTAGATTAGAAAATACTTTCATTGGTGCTCTAAAAAAAACATTTTCTTGTCTCACTTAGATTTAATTTAGTGGTTAAATAATTTTTCTTGATTGTGCTTTAAGGTGGTAGGTGATTATGCTCTCACCTTGTGCAAACTAGGTGATTAAAAAACTAGACCCATCTATTTTATGTGTCACCCCGATTCAATAATCAAAGTATCCTCTCCCCTTGAGCACTTGTGCGATCTTGCGTGTAAGAGAAATGGTTATTGACTCTAGGAATTGTACCTTCCTTGGTGGGAAAAAGTACTCACCCCAAGGTGACTCAAACTGGCAATGGAGATCTTTGGCCGAGCTACCACTGACTAAAACTTAGGATTACGAATGTGGATGTGTCACATAGACAAGTGAACTCCCCAAAAACCTATTGAGCATAACCTCTTCAGGCTGGAGTTCCTCATTAGAGCTAATCTTGACCCATGTGTGGCCACTTGAATAGGGGTCCCAAACTAAAAAAATTTGTGTAGTAGCCAAAATCCTTTCTATTTGCTAGTGTAACAATGGTCATTGTGAAGACATCCACATTCTCACAGTTCTTAGTAGAGGTGATCAACCTGATAAGGGAGATTTATGGAGGTTGGAAGCTTGGTTGACTTGAGAAGTAGTGCATGGTAAGGGGGAGCCCGTGTGGCCAAGCTTTTGGATTCATCCGCTAAGAATAAGTACGGCTAGGGAAACCCATGTGGAATCTAGCTAATATTGTCCTTGCCTAACCTAGGATTGTGCTTGTTTTCAAAGACCAAATATTTTGTTTTCCAAGTGTTTCCTAGACATTCAAACAAACAAACATCATTTCAAATATTTGGAAACAAACATTTGACTTGAGACAACTTAAAAAAAAATTCCAAAATTTTGCAAACTAACTTGACTTATTCTATTGCAATGCATTTGTTGAAACACATTCACTTTTTTGTGCTGCATTTTCCATTTATTGTGATGCAATCCCTATGCTAAGCCACATTTTTCATTTTTGGCAATGAATTTTCCTGGTCTAAACTGCATTTTATTTACAGAACCCCACAATTTCTTTTGAGTCACATTTTCCATCTGGAAAATTGCATTCACTAAATTTGAAACGCATCTACCAACCTGTAATGCATTCTACAACTGGAACGATGTATTTTCTGATAGAAATTAAAACATTATTTGAGGGTATGTGTAGGATCATGATGGGCCAAAATTGAAGTGATATGATGGGTATTTGTAGGGGTTATGTGGGTGAAGAATTTTTTACCCAAAATTAATGAAATGAAAAGGGTTTTTAAAGGGAGATTCTCAGCTTTCCACCAATACAAATTATTGCTTTACTTTGAATTTAATAAATAATTATTATTAATTTTCTATTTGAATTAGTAAAGTCTGATTGATTAGGCTGATTGAAAAACATCTATAGCTTTCAAACGGTATCACATTTTTGAATCTAAAAAATGTATCACATTCTATGCTTGCATACCACTATTGGATTAAAATAAAAATGAATTTCATGAAGTTTTGACCAAGTTAAAATTGGTCAGACATATGAGTTTTTATATTTTTAAACGTTGTAATAAAAATTCACAATTAATTATTTACTTGGAAAAAAATTATAAAAAAATATGTATCACATCGAGATATAGTCCTCTACTTATATCTAAAATCTTATAAAAAAAAAATATTATCGATTTTATTGTGAGGTTAAGAATTCGGTGGAACCGGAACCTCCATATTTTCCACAATTTAGTACTATTTCAATTTTCACTAAATGGTTCATTCAAAAAAAAAACCGTAGGTTCCAAACTTCCCAGTTCATTTACTTCACAATTCTAATTCCACATCAGCCCTGAAAGAATAATATCAGATAACTTAGTTCGGTTTCCCAACTGCGGTTTTCGCCAGGGCCTCGTTTTCCATTCCTGAATGATCTTTTCGCAGGTTCAGGTGGAAGTAAAATTGCACAAGTTTGTCATCAAAACATCTTTTTCTAACATAGTTTTCCAGAATCATTTCCTTCGAGATAAGTGATAGTTGGACCCAGTCAACATATTTCTTGTCCTTTTTGTAAGACTTTCCAACTCAAGAGACTAGTTAGCAAACCTCACTTTGTCATTTTGTCCTTTAGTCACATTCACAAGTCCTTTGATGACCCAAATTGAGACATAGATCAAGCTTAGGGTGGTTGAGTAATCTTCCTCTAAACCATTTAGACCTTTACATTTACATACCTTAGAAACATTCAAGTTATCTTAGTCCTCATTTTGCATACATTATCCCAAAAATTCAAAAAAAATAGTGTCATACCTTTCATAATAGTCGGCATTGTCCTTTGGAATTTTTCATTTCCTTTCAGCAACATTTTCATATTGCATTGCCATCCCTTATAATCAAAAATCAAAAAACATACTTTGCATTGTCATCTCTTATTGTCAAAAATCCAAAACCATAAGTCATCATTTAGTTGTCATTTTCATCCTCTTCCTAATTTGAGCAACTCCTTATATCGTTGAGACTAGGCTTAAGAAAAAAAGAAGACAAATGGCTAATTTTGGACAAGAAAACAAGACTTACATATTTTCCAATGACATGAATCAAAACATGAACCAAGACACATCTTTTATCAATCCTTTTAGCAACATGAACATGCCATCTTTGTCACGTAACCCCCTTGAACCATTCATACGTAGAGATGAACATGGAATTGTATTTGAGGAAGACATAGAAGCTACAACACAAAATCCTAAAGTGGCCTCTTTTGTAGAAGATACAGTTTTGCATGACAAAGACAAATATTTAGTCATACTTTTAGATCAAGGAGCCAAATTACCACAAGGATTTGACATTAATACTTTAAGAGAAGCCACTCCCAATCATGATTCCAACAACAACACAAACAATGCCTCCAACACTAGTCAACCTCAAAACAATGTCAACAATAACATAGGTGTCACCTCACAAATTGCTACAAGCACTATCAATGCTACCTCTAATGACACATCTAATAAAAACTCGGTCAATGCAACTTCCATTGGAGGAACACCAAATATGTCACAAGTCATGTCACAATCAATTCCAACAATGTCAACAACATCCTCACAGTCAATTAGAGCTACCTTTGGATCCTCATCAATGGGGGAAATCTCATCAAATCCTCTATTTGGAGCTTCATCTAGTGCCATGGGAGCATCATCATCACATCATTTCTTTGGGTCTTCATTCAACCCCTTTGGTTGAAGTAAATGGTGTATCTCCATTAGAGGACCACAACCAAATGTCAACACACCATCACAACTTAATACCAATGCTTCCCAAGGAAAAAACACAAACATTCCCCATGGAAAATTCCAACAATTTGGACAAGGAAATTATAATACATAGCGTATTACTTCACTTGGACACCAAAATATTCATGGGAAACACATCCCCCAAATATTGACTCAAATGGCTTGAAGGAACATTCCTACATATGCATCACACATCCATACCCATCAACATGTTCCTAACCAAAAATATCGATAGTAACAACATTCAAACCAAAACACATCATACATTTCACAACAACGCATTCCACAACAAAATTAGAACACCTCATTCCAACAATTTAACACTCATGGAATACCCATCACTCCCATGTGTGATGCAACAAAAAATCCCATAATTGATGCCTTGACAGCTCAAGTGGTGAACTTGTAAAAAATCATAGAGACCATGCAAATTTCCAACAAAAGGTCACACATGTCATATGACCTATGTCCATATCCTTTCGACACTAGTCTATACTTGCCACCATTCCCTCCAGGGTATGTAGCACCAAATTTCACTAAGTATAAGGGAAAGACAAATCTTATTGAACACATTCAAGAATTCACAACCAACTATGTGGACATTGTCTATGAACATACTTACTTGATGAGACTCTTCTCTAAGAGTCTTATAGGACCCAGACTTGAATGGTTTTCCATTTTAAAGGGAATAAAAACATGTGATGAACTTGCAAAAAAAATTGTGTGAAACTATGCCTATAAGATTGACAAAGACACCTCCATCACTAGCTTATGCACACTTACACAAGAAGATGTTGGTGAAAATCTTATCCCATTCTTCCAAAGATGGAGAAGCCTAGCAAGTCATTTCCATATTGACATACCTAAGAAATAAAAGTTTGACATGTTTGTCCAAACCCTCCTAGGACCATTAGAATATGGCTTGCAAGTGCACTTCTACATAACCTTCATAGACCTAGTAAAAAAGGGAATCCAACTTGAGAATGATCTTATTGCTAAAGGAGAATTAAAATACAGCCCTAAGAATAAAAATGCAAATCCACCCACAGACAAGAGAAAATATTGGGTCAAGAACAAACATGTCACCAATGATGGTGTTGTCGATGCTAAGGCAGTGAACACAATGGGTCTAGTGGTTACCCTTAAAGGAGAACCACCACAAAATAAACAAATAATCACACAGACACCTCCTACCAATTTCACTCAAAACAATCAAAACAATCAAAACCAAACACAACCTTGTCAACCTAGACAATTTCCTAAATGTCACACATTCACCCCTTTGGGTGAGCCAATCAAAGACTTCCTTAAGAATCTCCTTCAAAACGGTGTCATCACATTAGAAGACCCTAATCCATATGACCCGAGACAATTTAAGCCATCTTTGTGGGATGACAATCCATTATGTGATTATCACCACACAAAAGGGAATAAAACCTCATCTTTTTGAAAACTAAAGAATTTGGTTCAAGACCTCATTGAAAACCACATAATTCAACTAGGTGGACAACAATTTGCATCAAATGCAAACAATACTATTCACAAAATCCCACTACAAGACCATGGTTCAAATAATAGTCATGCTAACTATACCCACATTGCATTCAACTATTTAGGAGGAACTATTATTAACCACATCCAAACTGATGATGAGTACGTCAATACAATTACCATCAAAAAAGTGCTTGAATACAATGTCACTACCCATGGTGGAAAAGTCACCATAGTTCACCCTCCTCCTCCTAGGCAGCTAGAAATTGCAATACTTGATCCATCCACTAAGCAATCACAATCTAGCTCATCCACAAAGAAGTTGCAACCTAAGAGTCAGTTTAACCTTATCGACCATCTAGGAAAAAACACTTGGTCAAATTTCTATACTTGATTTGCTACGTATTGCCCCCACACATAAAGTTATACTTGACAAAACCTTGCAAGAGTCTATTTCCCCTCAAGACATCGATTTCAACCAGTTTGAAGACATGGTGGGATACCTTGCTACCCACCATCATGTAACATTTTCAAACCAAGATTATTCATCACTAAAGTCCAATCATAACGATGCATTACACATTGAATTCTTTATCCATAAGCATAAGGTTAGATGAGTTTTAGTAGATGGCAGAGTAGGACTGACCATATGCTCCTTGAAACTGGTTAAGGCTCTAGTATTTTCTAATTCTTTCATAGATGCAACAAAGATAATAGTTATAAATGCATGTGATGATGAAGAACGTTCCTCCTGAGGCATTATCTCTCTTCCTATCAAAGTTGGTCTAGTCATTGTAGACACAACTTGCCATGTCCTAGATCTTGAATTTCCCTATAATATCTTGCTTGGTCGACCTTGGATTCATGTCCTCAAATTTGTTCCATCTACCTACCACCAATTCTTGAATTTTCCTTTTGATGACACAAAAATCACCACATATGGAGGCCCTGGTCCCTTTCAATATTGCACCAATCTAAGGGGTATTTCAGAACATCAAGTGCCCATCAACTGAGAAGCTCCAAGTTCCTCTTCTTCCAAATTCATT
Organism: Sequoia sempervirens; assembly: GCA_007258455.2. Classification (NCBI taxonomy): domain Eukaryota; kingdom Viridiplantae; phylum Streptophyta; class Pinopsida; order Cupressales; family Cupressaceae; genus Sequoia; species Sequoia sempervirens. Next base: position 63,075 of record VDFB02148724.1, on the reverse strand, counting down.
GACCCATCCACACTCACCTCATCATCCATGTTCACTCCTTCTACATCTTCTTCCACACCACTATCCTCCTCACTTCCTAAGGTTAAGTCTACTATCAAGATTCAAGACCTAGGTTGTGGAGAATTTAAATTAAACACGGCCTATTGCATCACCAAAATACCCAAGTCTCCTAAGGTCTATGGTCGACCCTATTTTAGAATGGAACCTAAGGAAATTTTCATAGTTCCTCAATCATGCATTCTTATAAAGTGGGGTGAAACGAGCAAAGAAGACATCAAGGATTTATCAACATGGATTTATAAGGAACAAGAGGAACCATCCCCATTACCAGTTTAGAAATACAGGAAAGGATATGATATAATGAAGGCGAAAGGCTACGATGGAACTAGTGGCCTTGGAAGAAATAAAACTGAAAGGTGTGAACCAATCATGCCTCCCCATAGACCAAAACTTTGTGGGTTAGGGTATGGACTACCCAAAAATGATAATTGATGTACCAATGGACTTTTGAATAAGAGCGTGAATGCTTCAAAAAGTGTCGAGACTATTGAGGAATCCCTTACCCAAACTGACTCCCATGAATGGGAATTTGTCTCCCAACGATCCCTAAGTGACTGTTGCCTTGATGAATTGTTCCTTGAACCTGGAGAACTTGATTATGAAGAAAGATTTTTGAGAATGTTTAAAACTGATCTAACATCGAATAATGATAATCCTAAGATCCCAAATAAATGAGAAGACTAGGATAAACTCTTTTTCCCAAGGAACAATGACAATTCTCAATCATCTTCCAGTCCTATTGGCCATAACCTCGACATATCTGTCCAGCCATCTAACAATGATGACCTACCACATGACACTACCGACCCTAATGATAGTCTTTTTGTCCATTATTTTGATAAGGAATATGAATCAAGCGAAGGAGAATATTGGATAGAATCTGACTAGAAACTCGATGATGACAACTTTATCTTCAACATCTTTGAATCCGTTTGCATGCTTTTCATTTCATCCCCACAATTCATCAATACTAGTGATGGTATCTCCTTAGTCTACTAGTAACTAATTGATTGGGATCAACAAGGCCCACTAGTTATGGACATATTTCAGAATGATGAGGCCATTGAAAAATTCATGGGACTATGTGAGAGAATACCAAGTGGAGATCACAAGGCTAGATTTGATATTGACCTAGATTGTGTAGCTTACTTTGGGGAGACTGCTCTGTCCTCTAGTCACAAAATGAAAAATAAAAATAAAACAAAAAATGACACGTCTTTAGGTGAAAACTGAAAGGCACCTTCTGACGATAAAAAAGTAAAAATAAAGGATGTATCTATGGGTGAAAACCTCTCTGAGGCACCCAAAGATGGAGGACAAAACTCTCTTCCCATGACTCAAGAGAGATTGGAAATGCTTCTAGAGGACACCATGGAAGTCAACATATCTACAATAGAAGATTCTAAAATTGTCCTCTTTGTGGCATCCTTGACAAAAGAAGAGAAACTTGAATTCCACAAATTCTTTTCAAAGAGTAAGATTAATTTTTCATGGTCTTATGTCAATATGCTTGGGTTGGATCTAGAACTATTCTTACACCATTTGCAATTACTTCCAAATGCTAAACTAGTGAAACAAAAGCTGCATAAAATGTATCCTCAGATCACCTTGTTAGTCAAAGCAGAACTTAAGAAATTGTTGGATGTGGGATTCTTACTCTTAATAGACTATGTTGAATGGATATCCAATCTTGTACTAGTCACAAAGCCAAATGGTCAAATCCTCATATGTATAGATTTTAGAGATTTAAACAAAGCATGTCCAAAGAATGACTTTTCGTTTCCAAACATAGACGTCATAGTGGACTTTATAGCAGGATACGAGATGTTGTCCCTCATGGACAGTTTCTTGGGTTATAATCAGATTTGTATTTCCCTCGAAGATCAACATAAAAGAACATTCACATGCCCTTTGGGTACATACTGTTGGAACATCATGCCTTTTGGTCTCAAGAATGCGAGCGCCACGTATTAGAGAGCTATGACAACAATATTTCATGACATGATGCACAAGTTAATGGAAGATTATGTGGATGACCTTTTGGCCAAATATTTGACATGAAAAGATCATTTGAATGTGCTCAAAAAAATATTCAAGAGAATGGAACAGTACAAAGTCTATTTGAATCCCAAGAAATGTGTCTTTGGCGTGACATCAGGGAAGCTTTTGGGATACAAAGTTTCTCGAAGAGGAATTGAAGTAGATCCTACCAAAGTGAAAGCCATATTAGACATGCCTCCTCCAAAAGGAATATGTGAACTAAGGACATTATAGGGCAGACTGCAATCTATTTGATGCTTCATAGCACAATTGGCCAACAAGTGTCAACCATTTCAATATCTGTTGAGCAAGGGTATTCCCTTTTTGTGGTCAGATAAATCTCAAGAGGCCTTCTAGCTAATAAAGGATTATTTATTATCACAACCTATTTTAGTGCCACCAATTGAAGGGAAACCTTTGATTCTATATATTTCTGCAATAACTACAACATTGAGGTAATTACTGGCACAAAATGATCATGATGAGAAGGAAAGTGCCATGTATTACATCAGTCGAACACTGGTCAGATATGAGCTAAATTACACAACCATTGAACATGCTTGCCTAGCAGTTGTCTTCACAGCTTAGAAACTAAGGCATTGCATGTTGAATCACAAGACACATTTGCTAGAAAAGATTGATCCCCTGAAGTATCTTCTAAGTTGTGTGACATTAACAGGTCATCTGGAAAAATGGGTCATGATTTTGAGTGATTATGATATTCAATATGTAGAGGGAAAGGCTATAAAGGGACAAGTGATAGCAGACCAGCTGGCAGATGCACCTGTACAAAATGATCACCCATTAGTAGCAGACTTCCTAGATGAGTCCATATTTCATACATAACCTAAAGCACCATGTAGGCTATACTTTGATGGATCTCATACTAGTCATGGCTTGGGAGCAAGAATATTATTTATTACACACCAAGGAGACTCCATCCCTAAATCATTCCGCATTTCTTTTCCACGTACAAATAATGTGAAAAAATATGAGGCACTTATTACGGGACTCAGAATGGCCATAAAATGGAAAATTAAAACACTTCATGTTTATGGAGATTCTCAGCTGGTCATTAACTAGGTCAATGATGACTATGACACCAAGGATGAGAATTTAATGCCTTACAAATGAATGGTTGAAAACTTTCAAACATAATTTCAAATGTTGAATTTTGAACAAGCCCCGAGAGTACAAAACAAGGCAACATACACAATGGCTATGATTGGTTCTCTCCTAGACATTCCAAGCAACGTGCCTCAATTTGAATTCTTGCTAGAATAGCTTTTGGTCCCTACATATGACAGTCCAGAATCAGAGATGGTTTGTGAGCTTGTTGGTCTCAATTCTCCATGGTGTGAAGACATTTATGACTATCTCAAATCCCAAACCATTAACCCCAACCTATCCAATAACCAATGAAATTCCTTTATCTACAAAGCCACTTAATACACCATCATCAGTGACACCCTATACTATTGTAGCTTTGAAAATACCATTCTTTGATATCTCAAAACTGATGAAGCACAAACAAACTTATGCGAAGTACATGAGGGTATATGCAGGTCTCATTCGAGTGGTCCTACTTTAGCCAAGAAGATAACAAGACTTGGGTATTACTAGACAACCATTGAAACAAATGTACTTGAGTTTGTCAAAACATGTTGCCAATGTCAGATACATAGTGATTTGATTCATACACCAACATAGGAACTTCGGTCGATTACTTCTCCTTGGCCCTTTACACAATGGGGACTTGACCTTGTGGGAAAAATCCATCCTACTTCTTCCAACCACCATAAATTCATTATCACCACCATCGAGTACTTCACTAAGTGGATCGAAGCCATCCCCCTTACATACATAACTGACAAACAAATTTCTAAGTTCATTCCTAACTATATCATCTGCATGTATGGTGTACCCTAGTCCATCATCACTGACAATGGGCATCCTTTCAAAAACCAAGATGTTCATGAGTTATGTGAACACTTCCATATCCAACATCACTTCTCCACACCATACTACCCACAAGAAAATAGTCAAGCTGAGGCATCCAATAAAGCCATCATCAAAATTATTAAGAAGATAGTCAATGACACTGGCCATGACTGGCACATCCAACTAAACCCTACTATGTGGGCTTACCATACCAGCATCCGCACACCCACAGGAGCCACTCCATTTTACTTAGTCTTCAGATCCAAAGCCATCTTGCCCATCAAGGTTGAAATTCCCTCTTTGTGAGTCTCCCTAAAGGGCCTAATTGATGATGAAGAGTATAGAAAGTCACAATTGCATGAATTAGAAATGCTAGAGGAATGTCGACACAATGCATTGAATCATTTACAAGCATATCAGAATCGACTCTGTCACAGTTACAAAAAAAGGGTCATGGTTAGAAAGTTTGACATTGGTGACTTGGTCCTCATGCAAAATCCCAAGAATCAATTTGACAGAGAAAAACCTGGGAAGTTTGAACCAAATTGGTTGGCTCCTTACATTATCACATCCTCTTTTGGTTTTGGAGCATATCAGCTAGCTACTCTAGATGGTGAACAATTGACAAAGCCTATCAATAATTTACATCTTCAAAAGTTCTATGCATAGCATTAGAAAGTTGGGCTAAAAACTTTAAAAATACAAAAAAAAATGAAAAATATATAAAAATCATCACCCAAATGAAAACCTATCAAACAGGCATCTTGGTGACACCAAAAAAATAAAACAATGACAAAAATAGTAAAGAGAAATAATTCATCCAATAATGTAAACTTGGTAAATAGGTGCTTTGGATAAGTACCATGGTGAAAACCTTGCAAATAAGTGTCATGCGTAGTCAGTTTTTCTCTGCCGTCTACTATCACTCTATCTACGTTAGTCTATAATAAAACACCCACTTTCTGACACCATCTTGACACCCCCATCATGACACCCCACTATTCCTTGCATTGATGACAATGGTTGACATCAAGTCCTACATATCCTCCATTTGTCACCCCAAGCATGCCCTTCTACGCATCCTTCAAACTTGACTAGTATAGGACCTAACTAGGGGAATTTTCTCATCATTTGATTGTAGTGGGTATCACATATGGTTTTTCCAATCAAAAAATGTCCAGAAAAAGACCTAAAAATTAAAAAAATGTCCTAAAAATTTACCAAAAGAATCATAAAATTTCCTGAAAAAAAGACCTAAAAATTATAAAATGTCTTGAGAAAAGACCTAAAAATCAAAAAATGTCTTGAAGGAATACAAAAAAATCAAAATATCTCCAAAAATAGAGTTGTATCTAGTCAAGTCAGTCATGCCAGTCAGTCTTTGTCATTTGTCGAACTACATTGTCTTTGCACATTTGCTACGTAGGAAAGGCTCAACTTTGAGTCCTCAAGACATTAGGTTAGTCCTTTTAGGTTTGTCAAAATAAAATAAAATAAAAATAATGACTCAATCTTTTTCATTGGTCATGTCAAACTACGAGGTCTTTGAGTGTATGATGTAGGCAAGGTCATCTGTTGATGAGCCCCTGAGGCCACACTAGGTCATTCCATTAGGGTTCGTGACACTGAACTGGCACACATGTCAAAAGTCTCACAGTCAAACAAGTCATTCTAAAATAGGAAAGCTCCTAAACCAAACCCTTGTAATCAGTTAATCAACATGTCAATTCTATTTGCATGTCAACATCGACATGTAGTCAATTATGTCAACAAAAGTCAAATTAAGTCAACTTTGGTCAAAACTTGTCAAAACTGTTAACTCTTGGCTATTCTTTAAATGGGTCCTTCTAAAGAATTGACATGGTCATTTAATTATACCTTAGGATTTTTCCTTCCTATGTATCGTCACTGTCATCTGGGATTTTGAGGGATTCTCTTGACATTTGAGGATCGATCCTCTTGACATCAAAATTATTTGTGATGTGTCCTTCCTAAATTTGGAAAACTTTGACAATCGACACTTTGACATTGTCAACCTTGGAAAATTTGGAATTTGACACCATCAAACCTGGTATCTTGACATTAAAACACTTGGAAAACACTTGGCACACACTTGGAAAACACCTGGAAGACACTATATTGGAATTTGTCTTTGGATCTTTCATCACATTACTAGTTTCTCCATGACATCCTAGCAACAGTTTTTAGAGAAGTAGCGATGTATCCTAGTGATTGACCTATCTTGTTCTTTTTAGGTAGTCATGTTGCTAATTCCTTGAGGATGTCCTGGAAACATGATTTAGAGGAGCAACGATGTTTCATGACTTGTATTGCTTGTCTTTCTTGTCTACCTTATGTGTGTGGGTGGTTATGACAAAAAGATTGGGAAATTGTGCTCTTAGTATGAGTCATGATAATCCTTGTCTGTGACTACTTGTCTCATGTGATGGTATGACCCTGCACACCTAGATCTATGTAATATCATGGTTTTTTTTGGCCATTACAATAATCTACCGAATGATGATTAAGAGCAATAATTGTTAAGTCCTCTAGTAAAATTTTGAAGGATTTGGTATTCACGCTAACATTCATCTCCTTTTGTCTTGTCACCTTGTCTCATTTGTCCCATGATGATATCTTGTGACATACAAAAACATAAGTGCATACATGATCATATAGGCATGGCATTAAGTTTTTACACATTATAGGTAAATACATACACCATCCATATCATTTAAAACATATATATTATATCATAAGATTGCATTGTCTATACATATATAGTCATGCATCAATATACGCAAACATGGCATCCATTACAATCATACATTATACATCCATGTCATCATCATTAAAACATAACATCATCATGGCATATAAGCATAAAATAAACATCACATCATCATGGCATATAAGCATAAAATAAACATCACATCATCATGACATCTAATCGGAAGTAGATATCATAAAATGCATACTTGACATGGCATATAAAAGACATCACCATAGGAATCATAAATGCATAAATCACATCACATAGGAATCATATGGTAATCATAGCGGCATCATCATAATCATTATTTGATAAGAATATGTCATAAAAAATCATCAACATATAATGCATCATCACATAACATAAAGCATATAGGAAACATCAAAACTGCATTGCATATATAATCTCAAAAATATATAATGTCACAGGATAGAGTGATAAGATATCCCAAAAATAGAGCTCATAGGCTCGATAGTCAACATATAAAGTGTCATAACAATGAATGTTTGAAACATGATAATAAGAGAAAAATGTGAAATTCCCTATGATGTGGTCTCCTCATCCCCTCAAGGAGTAGACCTAGGTGATCCATGCTCTCTGAGTGGAACTGATGCCATCATCGCCACTACTGCCTACGTCTAAGAGGCTGATGGATCTATAACCAGAGGTTGATTGAGCACTGACTTGTGACCTGACCCAATGGAACCATGGCTATGGCTAGACCTATGCCTTGAGGAGTGCCTATGGGAATGGTGAGACCTATGCCCTAATGTGTGCCCTGACGAGGTGGAACCACCCACACTGCTCTGGCTATGACTATCATGGGACCTATTGTTGCTCCCTGATCCTGAACTTGTCCTACTGTATGATCAAGATAACCTAGGCTCCCTCTAATTGGCTGGCACTACCCACTCATATAGCATACTGTACAATCCTCTACTCTCACTAACTCTAGAAAACTACCTCACCACATCCCCGAATGGCCCTACACACAACTCTACAAATCTCGAACACCATCTCTTTGTTTGATCCCTCTCAACCTATGTAACTTCTAACTCTACTCAAAAGGATCCGATCTGTGTAGTAGCCTCATCAAGCCTCCTCTGTAGATCATCCACTTTTTGATCTACAATCGCATCATGTGGTAGTGGTGGTCTTGTTTGCATGTCATCCTCGCCCTCTACCATCTACCACCTCAGAAACTACTCTGCCTCATAAATGGCATCATCATCATCATTGATATCCTCCTCATCCCTCATTTCCTCCTCACCTCCACTGAATCCCTCCTCCTTCGATATCTATATTTCCATCTCCCCCTCCTACCTAACCTCCATCTTTGGTATCCCCTCCTCCTATGGCCTCTCCCTCTCATGTCTCCCCTCCTCTTGTCCAACCTCAACATCAGGTACAACATCTAGTTGTCTCTCTCCCTCCTGCCTCACTATCTCCTCTCTCTCCTCCTACTCTGCAACCTTAGGAATCAGTATCAAGGGAACTCTCTCCACACACTACCTCACTCTCCTCCCCTATCTCCCACCATCACCTCCTCGTCTCTGTCTCCCACCATCTTCACCATTGTCTCTGCCTCCTCCATCATTCCCTCCACCCCTCCCTCTCCCTCTACCTCCATCCCTCCCTCGACCTCTGCCTCCATCCCTACCTCCATGCCTACCTTCCCTACCATCTCATCGTAACTGTGGTATCAATAATCTGTGATCCACTGGTGCTGGCTCATCAGAATCTGTCAATGGAATTGGGCAATGTGTGTTCACCACAAGTTAAAATTTTCTATCATCCTTGGATTAGCAAGCCCTCCACTCCATCCCCACTATTGTGCCACTAAACTTTTTATCTGCTGCTCAACAAATGACATTGAAATGGTGGGATCCCACATTGGCTCCCACAATGATCTAGCATACTTTGTTGTACCCATAGGTATGCCCTGCTACTCACCAAACTGTCGAAGCACCCATTGTGGCAGGGGCATCCCAATGATGAGATGGCTCTGTATAGTGCACCCAATCAAATACCTAAAATGTTTGCAAAAATTCAAATGATCAACCTCATCGTCCCACTAACTACAATCCCTATATGGCCTCTAGATGAATGACACCATTGTGTCTATCCTATGCTGCCACTAGCCTATCTCACCCACCTAGGTCTGCTATAGGGCACCTACATAATAATACATGTACGACATACTAGCTACCAACCGTGGCCTCTGAATCAGTGGATGGAAGACAACATGCTCCCAAGCCCAGATCATAAGAAGTATCATGTCACAACTGATGCTATGTGCTCCCCTGTATGCAACCTCATGCAATTGATGGTACAACATCCCTAGAAGGCAAGGACCCATGTATATATAGTCCTGTCTCACCGCATCCTCACTAGTACATCACCCTAGCCAATAGGGAATCTGTGTCCTCGTTGGTCTATTATCAATACTCCTACAACCAGTGTCACTAACATGGCATCAAACCGAGGGTAGTGCTCCACCACGAACTTCCAGCAAATCTCATACCCCTCAATCCCTAGCTTTGCACCGGTCTTGTCCTCATAGTATGTGGTAAATGTCTAGTATCCCTAGTGTGGATCATGCATGACTTGCTCCCCTTGGATTGGTAGGTGCAAGATCTAGTACACATCCTTGAGAGTCATTGTAGCCTCTCCTATCAAAAAATGAAAGGAAGATGTCCTTGAATGCCATCTATCGTGAAGTGTGGTCAGCAGTCCCCTGTTTTCTCATATAATGGGCATATAGGCAACATAGTACAGACCAAGTCATATCAGTCACCCTTGTTCCCTATCTCGAAGCTGGTCTTGGAACACATATGTTGATGGTCTTCTCTCCCGTGTATAGATCAGTGCTAACTGTCTTTGCATAGACATAAGCGAGCATTAGCACATTATTGTGCATCATCCATATTGTCTATCTACTTAGAACTATTTAGAAATTTGAGCCTCAACAAAGTCAACCTTGATCAAAGTCAAATGCGTTGTGTTGACTTCATTTGTGCCACACTTAAATAGTTGTGTCATTTTATACTTTATTTGCATCTCAATCTGACTTTTGTGTCATTTTCACTCACATTTGTGTCTCCGCATGTCACTTGCATCATGATTCTTATCAACAACATCACTTAATTCAAATGTGTCGCCTAAGTGCATGAATGCATTGCAATATTTTGAATGTGGCATAACACCTATCATCTATGGCATGACTTGGCCAATGCGTCTTAGTTTCCACAAATGTGTTGCACCTAATGAACATATCCTATAGACTCACTACATTTGTGTCACAATTCATCAGATGCATCGAATGTGCACATGAATTATGTAGCTTACGCACATGCATCTGTGTCATGGAGCACTCCTCTAGCTACCCTAAAATCCTAGAAATGCGTGAAAAATGACAAAATGACAAAGTTGATTCGAGCTACCATCTCTATGTCCTAACAATCTCACTTTAGAGCTCTAAGACTGGAATCACCATGCTCGTGTCTGCTCTCCTCGCTTTGGGCTCTCCAAATTTACTATTGTGAATGTGAAAATGAATTGACTTTTACCCCATTTTCAACCTATTTATAGGGTCAAAATGGAAATTTTCAAACTTTTTATTACTGCAAGCTCATTTGACCAACTTTGAATACCTCTTGGGCTGCCTTAAACTCCTCAAAATATGAAATCGCCTGCACTATTATTTTTTTGGTCATCAAATTGACTTATCGGAACACTTTCCAAATTTTTCTGTCACCAGGCCAAAATTTGAAAATTCTCTCGAGGGGGCATAGATACTTTGTACCTTTGTTGGGGCATGTTTTGACTGAATTCTCTTTGTCACAATGTGATAGAATGCATTATGACAAAGAGGGGCAAAATGTAGGCACATAAAAATGACCTAGGCCTACAAGCTCTATTACTGCCATTTTCTTCCTAGCGTAATTAATATATTTTAATTATATCATTGGTCCACTTTCGACTATTAATTAAATAATTCATAAATAAATTATTTATTCATTTAATACATCACTAATTGTCTAATGGCTCTCCATAATTAAATAAATTTCTTAATTTATTTAATTATCTTTGTCCACCAATTTCTTCCTGATTATTTAAATAGATAAACTTTATTTATTTATTTAAATACGTCATTAATTCTTAAAAGTCTTCTTATAATTAAATAAATTCTTTAATTTATTTAATTATTGCCACCTTGATATCTCCCTCATTTTAAATAAAATTATAAAATGGCCCCACTTTATAATTTTTCTCTTTTAGTAAATAATTTAAATTAATTATTTACCATCATGTGACCCCACCTTTTTGAGTTAAATCAATTTTTAATTCAAAATAATATTTTTCTTCCATAAATCAGGTAATTTCTAATATTATTTGATTTTCCATCTCTCTTTTTATGTGACATTCTTATATCCTTGTCACATGCATTGTCAACCCTTGATTTGATATTCTAGAAAGAAAATCTTGTCCATTCATTTAAAATTTGACCTAATGTTTCCTTAACCCTAATTGTGGGTTGTCATATTGAATCTTGTCCATTGATTCTAGTGCACTTGTCAATCCTCAATCTTGGCCATTCATTCAAAATTGCATTTTCTATAAAATGGAAGATTTTGCTCTCATTTTGTCATCTCATGTTATCTAGACCTCATGCTATCTACATCTCATGCAATCTTGTTCTAGGAAATCTTGTTATCTTTTCATAGGAATACTTCATCACTCTTTAGAATTTGGCATACTTTAGTCATAGTTTAGATTTGCTTACTAGTTGCATACTTGCATAGTAGTACATCTTGTCATTCAAATCCTTCAACATTTTTTTTGGTCTTGGCATTGTCACATATTGCTCACTCAAACTCTAAGGGAAAACTTCATATTGTAGCAAATAGAGAAGATGTAATGGAGGTCAATCATGGAGGTTGAAGACTTAAGGTGATATCTTTCTTGTTTTCATGTTATTTCCTCCCTTGTACTTCATTATTACATTGGGTTATTATGTTTATGCACTAATTTGCTAACCTAAATTTTTCCCATAGTTACAATCCCATCCTCAAAAGTTTCTTAGCTAAGGTCATACCACTAGAATGGGAACACATATGGCATCATGTACTTCTATTAAGGTGGCTTGTAAAAAGGCACAGGACAACTAAGAGGGGGGTGAATCATTTGTCACCAAATTCAAACACAAAACTTTAAACACTTATCAACTTCACAACCACACTATTTTGTTATTGACTATGAACATGAAAGGAAGATAATAGAAAGAAAAATCAACACAATGAACACCATATTTTACATGGAAAATCCAATAAGGGAATAACCATGATGAGGATTAACTCACAATATAAAGTAATAGAAAAAATAAATACAAGAGGCTCACTGCCAAGGGCTCACCGCCTACAGATATGACTCACTATCCAATAGGGAGGATCATTTCCTATAGATACAAAATGTAATTGAAAGATCCACTGCAACAATTTACACACATTGGCAGCCTTGATTAGAAGATTGTAGAAAACTCTAGCTCACTGCTTTCAAGAATCTGACATAATAAAGTACTTTTGCCTCAACTCACTTTGACACAACTCTTCTCTTCTCTTGTGACTTAGTTACTTTATATGATTTAATCCTTTACATATCAACTTACATTTATACCATCTTCAAACTTTGAACCAAGGTCGGCTACATATGCTTCATTTCATAAACTCAAATTTGGTTAGCAATTCAACATTCCTATGGTGGAAAGGAATGAGAGTGGACCAATTAAACACTTAACCAAGAGAAAAAGAAACGTCTTCGATCAACCACATGCTTCCTTAATTAAAGTTTTAATTCTTCATATGAAGTGTAAACACTAGGGAATCCAAACCTAATGAAAACACAAATGAACATTTGAGTACACACTTCCTAACATGAAGATAACATGCAAACATTGTAACATGCTTTATCATGCATGAGAACACATCTTAGATACCTTCATATACATCCACAACAAGTGCAACAACCTTCAAACACCGAACACCTTCCATCAGTCCATATGGACTATGAAAACACATACAACTCTGAAATTCAACTTCTGGAGCACCAAACCAAAAACATCTCTGCCAGAACCCAGAGAACATTATTACAAGACATATTCTAGATTTGTAAGACCTGAAACAAATCAATGGAGGACTATGGAGTAGCAGAGCATAAACATTTCTCTTAGTCTTGAAACAAAAAAACAACTCTATCAAACCAGTTCACACACCGATGAACACAACTTTCACACTCCATCGAACTAGAAGCTACAAATTAGGAGATGACACCAATAGATCCCCAAAAACAACCCTTCATATCTACACAAGCATAGGATCAAAATAGAAGAAACATAGAGCAAATACCAAAGTACATTTTGAACACATACATAAATTTGACTTCACTCTTAATTAATTTTCTCAAAAGCACTTGGTAACTCATCATTTTAGCACATCTAAAACATCATAAGGATAGCTCTAGATACTCACAGCATCTCAATTGTACATGCACAGTTTGGAACATTCTGAATCGTGTTGACATGAATGACAACATTAATGACAACACCACCAAACTTGATCATACTTGCAAAAATCTCACCCTTTATCATTGATGACAACAAATTATGTGAAAAACCATCAAAGACAACTCTCTCCTTTATTTTCAGATTAGACAACTTGTGCAACAACACTACATTCTCAACATTCTAGAAAAATACCTTCTCCTCTTCTACTATTTTTCACATGAATCTCTCTCCCCCTTTGAAATCAATGGAAAATATCAAAAATATTGGAGCACTACCCCTTACGAGTGCCCCCATGCAACTCATACTGAAACAATGAAAACTTTGTACTACCCCTATAGAGTAGATCCATTCATCAATCTAGATAAATGAAGAATCTATGGATTCACTGGATTGATCCACCTCCATGTGCACCTAGTTTAGAGGGCCAATGACCTCCAACTTCTCCCTAAGATACTCAAAAGTATCCTTCAGAAGAGCCTTAGTAAATATATCTGCAATCTATTCCTTTTTAGACACATACTCCAACCCAAATTTATTCCTCAATACCTTTCTCTCAGGAAATGATATTTGATAGATATTTTTTTTTTTTCTTGAATGCATTATTGGATTCTTTGAAATGTATATAGCACTTGTATTTTCAAAGAAGATAGGAATACGCTCATCACATATCACTCCAATATCCTTTAGTGTTTTCTTCATCCATAAAACCTATGTGCAACAAGATGTTGCAGCGATATACTCTACTTCTACAGTGGATAAAGAAACTAAGTCATGTTTCTTGCTTAACCATGAGACCAACCTTCCACAAAGAAAGAAAGAACCTCCACTGGTACTCTTCTGGTCATCCACACAACAAGCCTAATTTGCATTAGTATAAGAACCTAAGGTGAAATTAGTATCCTTAGGATACCATAAGCCATAATCTAGTGTACCTTTAAGATATCTGAATATCCTCTTTACAACTATAACACGTCTACTTTAGGTTTTTCCTAAAATTTGGAAAGGAAACATACTACATGCACGATATCTAGTTTGGTAGCAGTAAGATACAACATTCCACCACTCATAGGTCTATATTTGCTCTGATCAACTTTAGTAGATTCATCATATTTACGCAGCTTACATCCAGTCACCATAGGAGTACTAACCAGTTTAGAGTCATCTATTCCAAAATTCTTTAACAACTCTTTCACATATTTTGATTGTGAAATTAATATCCCCTTATTAGTTTTATTTACTTGAAGGCCAAGAAATAAAGTCAACTCACCAATCATGGACATTTGATAATATTTTTTCATTTCCTTTGCAAATCTCTTACACATACCTTCATTTCCTACAAAGATGATATCATAAACATATACTACCACTATCAACATTTTGTTACCTTGCACTTTAAAGTAAATATTGTTGTTAGTAGATCCTTTCTTGAATCCTTGCTATGTCAGGTATCTATCCAATGTTGTTTACTATGCTCTAGGAGCTTGTTTTAGTCCATACAATGCCTTCTTCAATTTACAAACCATATTTAGTTTGTCTAATAACTAAAATCCTTTAGGTTGTTCCATGTATACTTCTTCTTTCAGTTCACCATTTAGGAATGTAGACTTGACATCTATCTGATATACTTTTAAGTCCTTGTGGGAAGAAAATACCAAAAACATCCTAATATCTTTCATTCTTTCCATAGGGGAAAATATCTCTTCAAAGTATATGCCTTCAACTTGTGAGTATCCATTGCATACAAGTCTTTCTTTGTTTCTTATGACTTCACAATTTTCATTCAACTTATTCCTGAACACCCACTTTGAACCAATTGCATTCTTATTCATAGGTCTAGGAATCAGCTCCCATGTTTGATTCTTCTCTATTTGTTGCAACTCTTCTATCATAGCTCTAACCCAACTCTCATCTAGACATGCTTCGCACAAAGACTTAGGTTCTATTTTAGAAAGTAAACATAGATTTACCTTAGCTGCTACTTTACTTCTTGTCTTCACACCTTCACTCTTATCTCCAGTTATCTATTCCTTTGGATGATTCTTCTAGACATAATTAGGATTCTTAAGAACAAGTTTTGGTTTATTTTCTTCTTATTCAGTCTATTCTTCTTCCTCTTCCTTATTCTCTTTAGGTAATGGTGCACACATAGGATAATTTGGTTCAACTTCACTTATCTCAATGGGTATGTTCATATACTCATCAACTTTCACATTAGCACTCTCAACAATCTTCCTCAATCTTTTATTAAAGCATCTATATGCTTTGTTGGTAGTTAAGTATCCAAGGAAAATTCCTTCATCACATCTAGCATAAAACTTCCCAAGATTCTCATCATCTCTTTTAATCTAACATCTACTTCCAAACACCTTAAATTATTTCTTATTAGGATCCTTACTGGTCCATAACTCATAACAAGTATTTGTGATATTTCTTCTAATATGAGCTATGTTAAGAACATAAACAGTAGTGTGTATTGCCTCTCTCCAGTACACATCAAGTATATTTTCTTCTTTCATCATGGTTCTTGCAACTTCTTGTACAATCCAATTCTTTCTTTCAACCACTCCATTTTGCTGAGGGATTTTAGGAGAAAAAAAGTGTCTCTTTATGCCATGCTTTTCACAAAGTGCATTAAAATCACTAGAAGTGAATTCTCCACCTCTATCAGCTCTCAAACATTTGATTCTTAGGTTCACTTCATTTTCTACTCTTGCTTTGAACACTTTAAACCTATCCAAGGCCTAAGTCTTCTCTCTCAAAAAAGAAACCCATGTCATTCGAGAATAATCATCAATAAGAAGCATGGAATACATATCACCATTTAGGCTTCCTATTCTAGTAGGACCACAAAGGTCTGTATGAATTAATTCCATCATTCTGGTAATAGTTTTCTCTTTCCCTTTGAAACTACATGTTGTTTGTTTCCCTAACTGACAACTTTTGCAAATAGCATTAGCAGGCTTTATGATTTTAGGCAGAACTTAGACAACATCTTTTGAACTAATCCTAACTATATTATCAAAGTTTACACGTCCCATTCTCTTGTACCATAGCCAACTTTCATTAACTTGAGATACAAGGCACTGACCATAGAAATCCTTAAGTTGATAGATGTTTCCTTGAGTTCTCCTTCCTACAACAACCATAGTTCTAGATCCTTTCCTGATCTCATAGATATTATCCTAAAACACAAGTTTGAAACATTTGCTACACATCTGTCTAACACTCAAAAGGTTATGCCTTAGGCCCTTTATATAATATACGTCATCAATGTTGTGAATTCCATCAAAACTAATTGTACCTTTCCCAACAATATTTTCTCTAGAATCATCACCAAACATGACCAAACCACCATCACACTTTTCAAGTTTAGTGAACTTACTTTTATCTCTGGTCATGTGATTAGAACATCCATTTTCAATTACCCAATAGTCTTCATCTCGTCCAGCATAAAAGGTGATGACCAAAGTACCTTCCATCTCATCCTTATTGTTCTTTGAATCACTTTTTCTTGCACAATTTCTAGAGTTAGCAGACATAGATTTATTCTCCAAAGCTAAGAACAAGAATTCACTATCATCACCCTCATAATTAGTTTCATCATTAGAGATTTCAGCTTCTTCTCTAACATAGTACAATTTTTTCATTTATTATCCTTTCTATCTTTATGATCTCTATTTTTCTTATGTACAACTCTATTCAAACATCTTGAAGCATAATGACCAATATTACCACAACTAAACATTTAAAGGGAAACATACCTTTATACTTACTAGTACCTTCCTTCAACTTCCTTGTAAAGTTCACTTCAAACTCATCTGAACCATCACTATCTAGATCATCTTCAATCTTTGTTGTTTTAAATGTTGTTTCTATCTTTTCCTCTTTCATTCCAAATTTTCTCATCTCAAATGCAGTCAAGGTGCCAAATAGTTTTTCTTTAGTATATTTCTTAGGATCATACATTTCCTCAATAACTGAAACATTGTCACTATAACACTCTGGTAGGTTCATTAGAATCTTCTCAATTATATCTTCATTAGCCAGAGTGACCCCTTGATTACTAACTTCATTTCCTACTAGATCAATCCTCTAGAAATAGCTTACAATATATTCACCTTATTCCATTTTCAAATTCTCATATCTATGCTTTGTCATCAGCTTCTTTGTCAATTTCACTCTATCATTTCCTTCATAAAGATCTTCCAGCTTCTTCCAAACTTCATAAGCAGTTCCCAAAAAAATAACTTTTGTTCACTCAATCTTGGATAAGGCACTATAAATAGCATACCTCACTTTTTCATTCTCCTCATAAGCAAAAACCTCATCTACAGTAGTAGGACCACTTGTCGATGCAATATACATTGTCTCAATAGCCTTCCAAGTCTTGTAAGCAAGAGAGATAATATAGCCTCTAATTTTCACTTTCCAGCCACTATAATTAGATCCCTCAAACATAGGGATCGCCAACTTATGCACCATTAGATCTACCTTAAGTGGTTAAGCTCTACACCAAGGAACCAAAGCTTGGATACCAATTGTTAAATGTGCAAGACAACTAAGAGTGTGGGTGAATCAGTTGTCACCAAATTAAAACACAAAAAATTAAACACTTATCAACTTCACAAACACACTATTCTGTTATTGAGTATGAACATGAAATGCAAATAAAAAAAAGAAAAATCAACACAATAAACACCAGATTTTATGTGGAAAACCTAATAAGGGAAAAACCACAGTGAAGATTAACTCACAATATAAAATAATAGAAAAACCAAATATAAGAGTCTCACTCCCAAGGGCTCACTAGCCAAATACAAAGGCTCACTGCCTACAAAAAGGACTCACTATCCAGCATGGAGGCTCACTACCTATAGATACAAAAGATAACAGAAAGATCCACCACAACAATTTTCACACATTCACAGCATTGATTAGAAGATTGCAAAAACCTTTAGGTCACTACTTTCAACAATCTGACACAATAAAGTACTACAACCTCAACTCACTTTCCCACAATTCAACTCTTCACTTGTGGCTTACTTCATTACTTTGTATGATTTAATCCTTCACATCTCGACTTGTATTTATACCATCTTCAACCTTAGAAACTTTCTCCAAGGTCAGCTACATATGCTTCATTTCATAAATTCAAATTAGGTCAACAATTCAACATTCCCACGGTGGAAAGGAATGAGAGTGGACCAATTAAACACTTAACCAAGACCAAAAGCAACATATTGGATCAACCACATGCTTCCTTAATTAAATTTTTAATTCTTCATATGAAGTGTAAGCACCAGGTCGGCCAAACGTAATGAAAAGACAAATGAACATTGGAGTCCACACTTCTGAGAAAGAATATAACACACAGACAATGTGAAATTCTTTATCATGAATGAGAACACATCTCAAATACATTTAGATACATCCACAACAAGTGCAATAACGTTCGAACACCAAACACCTTCCATTAATCCATCTCGATTATGCAAACACATGCAACAACTCTAAAACTCAACTTTTGGAGCACCAAACCACAAACATCTTTGCCATAACCCAGAGAAAACTATTAGAAGACATATTCCAGATCTACAAGACCTAAAACAAATCAGTAGAGGACTGTGGAGTAGAAAAATTTCTCATAGTCCACAGACAAGCAACTCTGTCAAACCAGTTCACACATCGGTGAACACAACTTTCACACTCCATCAAACTAGAAGCTAAAAATTAGGAGATGAAACCAATAGATCCACAACAACAACCCTTTGGAGAACATTTCACATAGTCCACAAACAAGCAACTATGTCAAACCAGTTCACACACCGGTGAACACAAATTTCACACTCCATCAAACTAGAAGCTAAAAATTAGAAGATGACACCAGCAGATCCCCAAAAACAACCCTTCAGATCCAAAAAAACATATGATCAACACAAAAGAAATGTGAAGCACATTCCAGAGCACATTCTAAAAACATACATAACTCTAACTTCACTCTTTATTAATTTTCTCAAAAGCACTTGGTAACTCATCATTTCAACACATTTGCAACATCATAAGGATAGCTCCATGTACTCACAACATCTCAACATCTGAACTATACATGCATTATCTGCAACATTTTGAACCACATTGACAACAATGACAACATTAATGACAACACCACCAAACTTGCTCACACTTGCAACACGGTCAAGGCTTTCTCATGGTAGATACATTGTAGTAATGTCCCCTCAATGCTTCTGCAATAAAGGGTATCACCTATGATCACAAATCAAGATGCCTTTTAAATAAAGGTGTTTTTAAGGTTGGATTTTGTTGTGCAACTTTCACACACACCCTACTGAAAGCAGGGACCCGCCTTTTCTTGATTTGCTTCCTTGTTTTCTTTCATAGGGTCTTGAATTTTCTCCCCTTAAGGGATGAGTCATTCGGTATTGGTCTTGATTCACCTAGGTGCTTAATGATGAATTTGCATTTATGATGTCATCTTGCAGCTTCAAATGATGATCTAGCTCTTAAGAAATAGGCCTTTGGTCAAAAACTTGAAATTTAGGAAAATTTGACTAAGAGGGAAGTTCAAAAAATCTAAGCTAGCTTGGATTACCTGAGCCTTAAATCAATCGGATAATTCGAGGTACATTAGATTATCTGAAGTTCAAGCCATGGTCATATTTCTAAAGTCCTGACCATCCCATCATGCATTAATTAAGGTCATTTATTGCATTCAAACGGTGATAAATTCAAGTTTCACCCTCATTTTGGTCATTTTGATTCAAACAAGCTTGAAAACAATAGAGTGCTCTCCTTTGGACAATGAAATTGAGCTTAGTTGAGAGAATCCATTTTCTTGAATGTGATCATCAGTGGATTTGGTGTTTTCCCTGTCGATTCTTTGGAGTGTTCTTTTGTTTTGCATGCTTTGAAGGTATGCTTTATTTTTTCTTCACCTGTGACATTGATTTCATTATTGACCTCTCGTTCAATCCCTTCTTGATATTGGCCATTTGTATGATTTCAAGTTTTCCCACATATCTTAGGGTTTATCATTCCAAATTTAATTCTCTAGGGCATGTTTGGTTGGGAAAATGAGGGTTTTTGTTTGAGTAATTTGATCTGATGAATGCATTTTAGGGCCTCTTCCTTTAATTTTTCAGTATAGAATTCAAGAGTGGATGGGTTTTTCCATGATTTCCAATGTGATTCAAACCCTAGTTTCAAAACCCTGCCTATGATTCATGAATTCAATTTTTTTATATCTAAAAGTTAAAAGCATCATGAGGGTATGTGCAGGATCATGATGGGCCAAAAAGTGGCAATATGACAGGTATGTGTATGGTATGTGGTTGACGTCTTTTGTTTAACCCGAAATTGATGAAATGAAAAGGGTTATTAAAGGAGATTCTCAGCTTTCCACCAATATAAATTATGCTTTACTTTGAATTTAATAAATTATTATTATTCATTTTCTATTTGAATTATGACTAAAGTCCTGATTGATAGGCTGACTGAAAAACATCTATATCTTTCAAATGGTATCACATTTTTTGAATCTGAAACATGTGTTGCATTCTATGCATTGCATACTATATGATTATATAAAAAAATAATTTCATGAAGTTTTGACCAAGTTAAGGTGGTCAGACATACGATTTTTTATATTTTTAAAAAGTTGTAATAAAAAATTCATAATTAATTATTTACTTGGAAAAAAATTACAAAAAATATGCACCACATTGATACATGAGTCCTCTACTTATATCTAAAATCTTATAAAAAAATATTATCATTTTATTGTGGTTAGGGTGGTCACACAGACACCTTATTTTTTCCCTGAAATTTAAGTACTACTGCATTGAAATTTCAAATTTTCACCAAATAGATTTTATTTTTCTCTAAATAAACCTAGTAGTTTAGAAACTACATTCAATTTGCTACAGATTCTATTCTTAAATATTTTTAAAATAAGATAGATAACTTATTCAAATTTTTACATCAAGTTTCCTAACTCTGATTTTTCTAAAAGCTTTGCCACTTAAGGGCCTTTTTTTCCATGATGATCCTACACATACCCATGAAAATCATGTGAATGATGCCATGAAACTTTATGAATGATCAATCTCTTCAAGTGAATTTGTGATTTTCATCATTTTGGTGCTATCATTCTTGATGCTTAGTCGATTTCAAGTGTTCAGGTGAAAACTCGGTAAATCAGAGCTAGCTCAGATTACCCAAGCCTTTATCCGCTCAGATAATCCGAGGTGCCATGAATTTACCCAAACCTCCCTCGTTTCAAAATTTTCCCTATTTTCACTTGTTGAATCATGATCATGACCTTCAACTAATCTGAGGTATGGTGAAATTTCTAAGCTTCTTGCACACTCCATTCTTAGTACATCTAATCGAGTTCATGTTGATTGGAATGATAGATACAATGTCATAGCTCGTTAATTTGATGCTTGAGACCTCATTAATTTCAATTCATAAGGAAAAATTTGACCTAATCACCATCAGGTGTTAGAGTTCAATAACTTTGAGCTAGCTCGGATTATCCAAACCCTAATCCAGTCAAAAAATCTGAGTAGGCTCGAATTCTCTGAGTTTCTTCTGTTTTGGCTTGAAACTCAATAAAAGGTTAATGTATGATTGTGATGATTAATTTTAATGATTTAATGTACTTCAATGATGAGAAAATTGACCATTTTAGGGTAATTATTTAATTGAATGAGTTTCATGTATGATGTAATGACATTGTGAAGGGTTTACCATGGAGTAATAATGAATTCATTATGATTATTATCTTGAATTGCATTGGTTATTAGGATATGTTATGTTGATGGTTTCCTTTTGGTGATTATGTCTCTTTCTCTAATAGATGCAATTTGAAGAAAGTCCTGACAAAACCACCAAAAACAAGGCTGCTTTAGCACAAGAGGAAGTCAAAAAGAGACAAGAAAGGATGAACTATGATTTTAAGGGAATTTGGCCAAAGACCAAGATTGCCTCTACATGGTCAAGGATTGCAGATACCAATATGGGCCATGTGGACTAAGATGACTTCTAGTAGAGAATGTTTAGGAAAGAACCAACTAAGTTGGCTCAAAATATCACTCACACTAGATTGGCACAAGCAACAAGATTCCCACCCACACAACTATTTCTCGAGCTATTCTTTGAATGTGCAAAGCATTATGACTCTAGGACAAGAATTATAATTGGACCTCAAGGTAGAGTTATGGAAAACCTAACTAAGGAATCAATTGCAGAGGTCTTCAACATTGCATCCCATCACAAGCTTATTGAAGAAATCAACATTGGGGAAGCTATCAAATTCTATGAGAAAGACCCCAATAGAGCCTTGGAGATAATGAACAATGCTTGGATTCTCAAACCAAAACCCCACTACTCAAATTTTCCCAAGTAGCTGCATAGAAGTGACTTCAAGATGGAATACCATGACCTTATAACTCTTTTGGGTAGAGTTATGGGAGTGGAGGAGGAACATATATTTCAATCTTGGATGTTCCATCCCATTACCCAGATTGTAGCAAACAAACACTATCATTGTGAAAGGATCATTAGCAATAATCTAGATGCTCAACTAAGGAGTGTGTAGGAGACTAATAGGTTTAACATGACCTCATATCTAGTGTATATTCTAACACACAAGACCAAGTACAAGGTTCTTAGATACTAGGGATTCCTAGGGTAGGATAAGATATGGGATGTAAATATCCATAGTTACAATATAAGACATCCAATTATAGAAGACCTAATGATGCTCTCTTTATGAATATATCCAGATTGTTGTAGGATGCTCTTCACATTCTAATTTCCTTAGATGTCATGGATTTAATTAAGCAATATGGTCAATGGTTCATTCAATTCCAAATTTTTACATACATTTGGGTGCAAGGATCTCCAGTTGTTCCTCTCAAACTGCCCAGGTATCCCACCAATAAACTCCTGATGCTAGAGTTGACAAGATAGATGGTTGGTTTTGAAGAAATCTCACAACAAGGTAATATTAATAGGAAAGGATTTGGATCATAATTCCCATTGAGGATAGGGGTCTTGGAGGCTTTCCTTTCTATTCAAAGTTTCTGACATTTTGAGAAGGAGATGACCCTATCTTAGTTGTATTCCCACAATGATAGAAGTAATTTTGATCCTTATGGAAAGGCCATGCAGCAGGCTAAGAGGACTTTCAGACACATGTACCACATTGAAGACTATTGGTCCAATTGTAGGGATGAATGGGAAGTCATTAAGAGAAGGTTTTCAAGGCTAACTTTGAAGTCAATCAAGTTATACTGAATTGTGGAAGTTCCTGATCAAGTGGAGGATGATGATGTAGACCTTCTTTAGCACCAAGACTATGAACCCTATAGAAGCAGGCCACTTCCTCCAATTAATTGGTCTGAAGTGGAGATAACTGACTTGAATCAAATTACTGAACCTATGAAGAAGTACTCTAGGTTGTGGGTTAAGCACAAAGTGTTAGAATTGAAGGCAAGGGGTGTCAAATTAACCTATTGTTTAATGGGGGAATTTGAGTCTCAAGATGAAGAGGAAGTTGAAGCTAAGAAGGAGGATGAAGTCACTGAACCTCATGATGAAAAAGCTCTTGAAGAAACAATATCCATTAAGAGAAGAACTAGGAGCCATCTGCAAGTGAAGTGAGGAAAAAATCCATCTCCTAATGTTAAGAAGGTTCCCTAGGACAACACCAATGTTGAAGAAGGAGAAACCTCACAATCAATGAGAAAAAGAAGAATACTAGTAGAGAGGAGGAAGGATACAAAAGCAAAGAAGAATGAAGCTGCCACAGATGCTCCTTCTATTGCAATTTTTTTAGATTTAGAAAGTTTAGGGGAAAAACCCCAATTATATGTTAGGATAAACTCTCCTAAGTAGAATATTTCTCTAGTGGAGGGAGTGAGATTTGTAGAAGAAGAGGTGCAAGATATAGAGGCACCTATGGATGATGCAGAAAAGAGAGCAACTCTAGGAAATAATTCTCCCATTTCTTCTCCACATTAAAATGTACAAATTTTTGAGGAAGCACTTTTAGAGGAAGGAAACATATCTAATAACTCTGAACAATTGAATGAAGAGGATGACAATATTTCTACTCTTGATAGTGGAGAGTAGAGAAAGTTTGTACAAGAGATAAGACAATCAACTTTCGAAGCTGAAAGTAAGAACATAGAGTATGAGGTTATTCAAGGTAAAGTATCATGGTCCCCCGAGAAGGTAATGATTGATGAGCCACAAAATAATCCCGAGGAAGGAAATAACAAAGAAGATGTTGATAGTCCTAATCAGGACTAGGAAGAACAAGAGATTCAAACAAAAATTGAGCAAGAAGTTAAAATAAATGTGGCTGATAGTCCCAACAAGGAGGTGGCAACTAAAAAAACTACAACCCCAGAATGGCTTGAAAGGAGGCTTAGTAAGAAGCCAATTATTATACAAGAGGAGACACCTAGTTGGGATAAATTACTTGAGCAATGGGGACAACCCAAGCAGAAGAAGTGGGCTAGGACAGTTTCTCAAATTTCTAGGGATGAGTTCAATAACAGGGTCATCCATGTGGCTATTCCTCCAATAGATAAGTTCAAGGATGAGGTTAGGTCCTCCAATTACAAGGCACGCACAATCAACCTAGGGCCGACAACCAGGGAGCAAGAAACGGAAGAGTTCTAGGAGTCTTCCCAAGAATTTCTAAGAATATTAGATAAAGAGACAAAGGAAAGAGAGAGGTTGGAAAAGCGATTAAATGATGTGTATAAGTATGTGCAACACTTCATGAAGCCTCTACAAACTATGGGAAGTGAAGGGATTGTGCCAGAAGGATTATTTCCCAAGAAAGCAGTAACATAAATTGAAAGATTAAAATCATCCATGCATTGTACTCATAGTTGGCTCCTCGATGTAAGCAGCAAATGAGATGAGGAAATTGAGAAAATCTTGAAGATATACACCAATTCGTTTGATTTTCTTGAGCACACTTCACAATTTGCTATAGATTGTAATAAAATTGATGAATCAACTATTCATGAATTGAAGAAGATCCTGCAGGTGTCAAAGGAGGAGATGGCTAAGCTGGACATCCATTCTCAAGATGAGATTGGTAGGGTGAAGGAATGGGTTGAAGTTTGGAATTATAGGAGAGAACTTCTCACCAAGGATTTAAAGAAGATAATGAAATTGCAGGGAAATATGAAAGAAATATATAATAGTTGTATAAGTTTCCTAGAAATCATGACTAGAAGGAGGAAATTTGGGCAAAAAAACATGAACATTGATAGAATGTAGTGTTGGTAGCATGAAATCTATGCCCCTTCTGATGGTTCTCCAATCACCAAAGAAATTTTGGAAGATGTAGCTATATACATTTAAGAGTTAGACAAATACCAAGAGCTACAAGTGGAATGGAATAAAGTTATGCCACAATATTTGGAGCAATTTAAAAATCATAAAATCATAATTAAATTTATTCTAGTTCCAAACCTAGAAGATATGAAGGAAATATTATAAAATACAAAGGAATTATTTAATAAATTGGGAGCCAATCAAGAGGGAGAGAAGGAGAATAATCAACAACCATCCATCTAATTTATTTTTCCAAACATGTGATCCTAGCCAGCTAGATGGGAGACCTCGAATTTTGTGCCATCAAAAGAATGCTATTGGAAGATCTAGGTCAACTTGGAAGGAGCCTCAAATATTAAATGAAAAATTGTTATTTTATTAAAAGAACTTTCTAGGCTAACTTGTTTTGGTAGACCTTTTGATGTAACCCTAGATTGGGCCGACCTAGTGGGAAATTTCTATAAATTGGGCATCATACCTCATTTGTAAGGGTTAGAAGTTAGAGAAAAGCTAAGTGATAGTTACAGGAGCTAGAATTGAGTTAGGAGTTAGAATTTTCTGAGAGCAAGTGTTGCTACATTGGATACTTGAATTGTTGCAATATTGGGTGATTCAATATAAGTAAAGACATTGTGCTATGGTGCTCTCTCTTGTGTTGTCTCATTTGGTGTGGTTTTTGTTATTCCATATCTTTGAGATTGCTGTTATATTGTTGGTTATATGTTATATTTAGATTTAGATGTGATGTAATGGTGTTCATGGTTTAATGTTTGATATGTCTGAGCAATCCTTGGCCCATACTTTTAGTAGCTTGCTAATTGTAAGTTGTGTAAAGTTAGCCTGGGCCTTAAAATTGTGTTGAAGTTCAATTGTGGGTATTTATTCATTTCAGTTGTTAAATAAGGTTGGATTGGGTGAATGCTTCATGATCTAAAAATATTGCATTCCTTAGAAGATTGCACTATTTCTGTAATATTGCAAATTAGATATGGGTTAAGCAGAAATTAGTTTTGAAGGATTGGTCCACTTTAAGTGTTTTTTCATTTGCATTGTTGGTCTTAGGAGTTAGTTTAGTTTTAATATCTCTCTAAAACCTTATCTTTTGATGTTTCAAGTTCAAAATCTGAGTTAGATTTAGGATCCAAAGTATCACCATATTGCAAGATTTGATAAGTTTGAAGTTTCTAGCATTTGTTTTGTAAGGTCCCTTTGTGATTACCAAAAATTTCACATTATCACTGAGTTGTTTATGCATTTTGAAGACCCGACCTTAGAGATCTTGGGGTTATCTCTTGATGCTTTCTAATAGATATTTACCTTTCAAGAGAGATAGGATACTTGTATTCGATCTAAGTTGTTTTTGTGCAAAAAACACCATGAATAGATTGGAGCTAGAAGGAGGGCCTGAATAAGCAAGATGGATAATTTTCTATTTGTCATTTCTCCTAAGATATTTTGAAGGAGAACCAGATCTACACCAGGAGAGGAAGAATTTCAAGAGCTACATGCCCCAACTAGGTCGAGGAGGACAAAAAGAAGGGGAGATTAATCATCTACCCCACCATTTTGATCATCCTCATCATCCTCACCTTCACCAGGTCCATATTCATATGATTCTAAAGCTATTCCCATTCTACAACCCCAACAAGTCGTTAATCAACCTTTACCACCTCCACCACCACCAATGGATTTCTTGGAAAAAAAACCCATCACCTTTGTCCTTCAACAAATACAATGTTATGCCCAAGAATCCTGAACATTTCTACTCTAAATTTCATATCAATGACCCTAATAGAACTATAGAGTAACACATCAGGATTTTTCAAACCTACCTTAGAGATCTAGAGGGATCAATAACAAGGATTTTGCATGTAGAATTTTCCCTTATTCTCTAGGAGAGGATTCATTTTATTGGTACAATCATCTGCCTGCTAGGTTGATTCATAACTAGACTAAACTAGAGAATGCATTTTTGTAGAAGTTTAAGTTCCCTATTAGTGCTAATGAGTTGTACATGTAGTTCACTAAGGTTAAGAGAGAAGTTAACGATCCTATAGGTTCATTCAATAATAGATTTCATCAAGCATATACCAAGTTGTAGTCCCCTTATGCTTTGGATGATGATATTTCCTTGGAAGTATATTATGAATCCCTTGATTATCTTGCAACCACTTTTCTTAAATGGAGACCAAATCCTACAAATAGTTTGCTTGATGGATACACAAAGGCTGTCAAGGTCAAAAATGATCTGGGACAACACCTGTCTAGACCTTTTCCATCCTTAGGGCCTACTACTCACCCAAGACAGATTCAAGGAATTAACCAAGCTCTCACTAACCACGGCCCCATTATGAATCTGGTGCCACAATTTCCTTTAGTCTCCCATCCAGGTCTTCCAATGAATCAAGCCCCACTAGTAGCTAGTTATCCCCAGCAAAGTGTCAGTTAGCCCCTTCACCCACAACAACAGGCTAGTTTTCTCGCATACCTGTAGAACTCTAAAGTACTAAATCAGTCTATGAGTTTGGGAGTATAAGTTGGGTACCCCCAAAATAATCTAAGTTCAACCCCTTATAGTAATCCTGACAAGGAATGATTGGATGAGTTGACAGAACAGGTTAAGAAGTTAACATGGAAGTGGCATACTTAAGGAACCAAAATAGTCAGCTCCAAGCTACTCAAAGGAATATATAGTCTAATTATAATAGGGAGAGTCGAGATTATACACAAGGACATGGAAAAAAATTTGAAAGAGGGAAATCGTATGGTCAGAATTTGATAGAGGATAGACAAGTGGACAAGGATTTGAAAGAAGACAACCACCTAGGTAGAATAGAACATGGAACATAAGGTTGAATAATGGAGGTGTCCCTACTCCATTGGATCAACCTCCTAGTCAAGAGAAGCCTCCAAGTGGTGTGTATCTGGCAGAGGTAGCTTTATCTAGATGGTGTAGACTCTACAAGACAAATGGACATTCTGAGTTGGACTACCCTGAGTTCCAGACTACTTCATCCATCTTCTATTTTGAAGTGGAAAAAAATTATAACAATCAGGAATTGGTACCCTTTGGGCCATATGACTCCTCAGTGATGTTGTTGAATCACGCTCCTTTCCCACGAAGTGAGGAGAATAGGCCTGAAGAAGAGGTAAGTGAACATGATGATCAAAGAAGAACAAGTTTACAATGGAGATGGAGTTTCACAATTGTTCAATGAAGAAATGGAGAATGACAATGGTCCTCTAGATGAAGAAGAGAATGGCATTGAAGAATTTCATATGTTCCAATAGCCTACAAGAAGATATGACTTCAAGAATCTAGGCCCAATAGAAATCCACAAGTTGGAGGCCCATTCACTACATCAATCCCTTTGGACAATTTCACTACACCTCCAGATCCCAATGCAAGCAATAATCCATCCTATCCTCATGTTCCTATGCAATATTTATCGAAAGGAGGTCAGTCTAATTTTGCTAAAGGCGGGAACATGGATGAAGGCAAGGAGAAGCTAGTGAATCCTCCCAAAGACTTGCATATTGACATTAATGTGGAGCATTTAAGTGATTATGTAGCTAAAGAACTCAAGAAATTAAAGGAAAGTCTTTCTGATTTTGAGTTACTAAGAGTTCCTACAATAAAAAATGTAGTCTTAGGAGCCTTTAGGCCTAATGTAGTCCCCCAAGAAAAGAAAACTAGTGAAGTGATTGGAAATACCTCTAGTTCTCAAATGCCAAAAGATAGAGGTCAAATCCAAACATAGTCTAGAGATAAAGGGAAGGAAAAGGATAAAGGTCAGGTTTCACAAGTTGATACTCAGCTGAATTTGTTTCAAGGTAAGACAAAAACTCCCCCTTTTCTGATTTCAGTTTGCCTCTATGGGAAGAATCTACATAATTTCCTGCTAGATTCAAGAGCTTCCATGAATGTTATGCCATTTGTTGTCTATAGAGCCTTAGGGATTACTCTAGTAGTCTCCCAAAATAAGGTCACTCAACTAAACAAGATGAAAGTAAATGTATTAGGAGAACTAAATATGATTCCCATTCAAATTACATCATACCCTAGAATCCAACAAGTCATTAATATTGAAGTGGTAGACATTCCCGATACTTATGGTTTGATTCTAGGTAGAGATTTCACTAAGTCACTAAATTGATATGTATCAATAGATCACTCTCATATGTGGCTCATGTGGAAGGTAGTACTAAATCAAGTTAGAATTGAAAGGGGGCCTAGAATGAAGTATGTAATTACTGAATACCAAAATACTTCAAATGAAATACTGGTATTAGAAGTTAGTCTAGGGAGTTATGTATTGGTCGCTCCTATTTCAAAATCATATGTAGAGGAAATTTTTATGTTGTAGAGTACACCCGGTTAGTGTACATATGAATCCAGCGGCACTGGGGCATTGGTTGAGACAATAGAGGAAGGTGAAGACTAGGAATACAATCAACTCAACCTACTAGATAAATTTCAAGAATTTATCCAAAAATGCATAGAAGATCAGATCCAATTGGCAGAGACATGAATTTTGAAGAGTTCCTTCTTCAAAGCTAGTGTAGGGTTCACAATGTTGCTCACTAAGAGCTAGAATGTTGCTTATGCCAAAAAGTAGTTGAGCATATATAGAGTTGTATCAATCTGACCCCAATTGTCAAAATCAATGTACAAAGTACTCAAGATGATCCCAAAGGTAAAATCTTAATGCCTCTCGAGGAACCTCCTAGTAGTAGAATGAAAGACAAATCAAAAAGAGGAACTGCTAGTTGTTGGACTCTTATATTTGATGGATCAAAATCAAAGCAAGGTGCTAGAGTTGGATTTGAGTTAATTAGTCCTAAAGGTAAAACCTTATTTTCTACTCATAGACTCCAATTCCATTGTACTAATAATGTAGTTGAACATGAAGCCTTGATTCACGGATTGCTAATGGCGTTAAGAAAAAAGGTTAAAATTCTACAAGTGTTTGGAGATTTGGAATTGATAGTTAGGAAAGTTAGAAAGAAATATTCCTCTCATGATAGAAAGATGACCAATTATATGCATAGAGTATGGGATCTTATTGAGGGATTCGATGCTTTCAACATTCAGTTGATATCATGTAGCAAGAACCAAACTGTAGATTCTTTGGCTTAGGAAGCTAGTACTTTACAACCCTTGTCACTTTCAGGATTGAAGAAGTTTACTGTAGAGCTCACACTAGTACCATTAATGCCCGACAATGTAACTAATTTTTAGGTGTTCAAGGATGAGAAACACATTCTATATTTTATCACTAGCTCTGATGTGTTTACCTCTTAGATAATTGATGAAGTAGAGCCTCAAGAAGTAGAGATGGACCTAGAAGGGGTCATCAATATGAAGACCAACACTATTCCAAGAGGAATGGTGCAACTAGAAATAATTTTTGATCTTGATAGGATAAAATATCAAGAACAAGAAGCTAAGGAGTCTATTAGCAATCAGTGTGATACGTACAACATGGGGACTCAAGATAATGTAAAGAATGTCTCTATTGGAAAGGTGTGTACTCCAGAAGAAAATAGAGGAATCATAGATGCATTGCATGCATATCAGAATGTAATATCTTGGAGTTATCACGATTTGAATACTTACAATACTTCAATTATTACACATAGCATTCCTCTCAAGCCAAGTGCCAAGCCCTTCAGGTAGAGACAAAGACCCATCAATGCTTTGCTAGAACCCATCATCCAGAAGGAGGTACAAAATTTATTATCTACTCGTATGATATTTCCAATTAGAAATTCAACTTGGGTAGCTAATTTGGTTCCAGTGAGAAAGAAGAATAGGCAAATCATACTTTGCATTGATTTCAAAAATCTCAATTGGGCATCAGAAAAGGATAACTATCCAGTCCCGTCTTTGGATGAGGTATTACATATTGTTAATAGATCCAAAATGATGTATTTTCTAGATGGATACTCTAGATACAACCAGGTTATGGTGAAGTACAAAGATAGGCACAAAACTCTTTTTACCACTAAATGGGGAACTTTTTCCTACTAACGAATGCCCTTCAGGCTAATCAATGATGGAGAAACTTTCCAAAGTGGCATGGATATTGCTTTCAAGGACATTATTGGTAAATACATTATCATTTATATGGATGATTTAATAGTCTTTTCCAAGAAACAAGGAGATCATATTGCATACTTATGAAAGGTATTCCAAAGGTGCAGGGAATTCAACATTTCACTTAATCCCAAGAAGTGTATCTTTGGAGTCACTGAGGGGAAGCTATTAGGGCATATTATCTTAGAAAAGGGAATTTGTATTGATCTTGAATGAGTAGATTCCATTCTTAAGATCCACCCCCCTATAAGTTAAAAATAAACGAAGACATTCTTTAGGAAAATCAACTTTGTGAAAAAATTCATTACTGGATTTGTAGAAATTGTTAAGCCCTTGAATGCGATGCTAAAGCAGGATGCAAAGGTTGAGTGGAATGTAGAAGCAAAAGAAGCCTTTATAGAAATTAAGAGGGAAATTGTTGATGCTCAAATATTGGTAAGTCTTGATTATTCCAAACCTTTTTATATATACTCTTTTGCATCAAATCACTCCTGTGCTAGAATGTTAACTCAAAAGTATGTTGTAGGAAGTGAGAATTCTATAGTATTCATGAGTGGCCCTTTAAAAGATGCAGAATTGAGGTATCCTAGTGTAGAAAAGTAGGTTTATGCTTTGGTCAGGGCTGTAAATAAATTAAGGCATTACATCTTGAGAAATAAGGTCTTTGCAATAGCGCCTGATCTTGCAGTTAAGCTTTTGTTGATGCAAAATGAATTAGGAGAGAGCAGAGAAAAGTGGGTGACCATGTTGCAGGAATATGATATTGAGATTCAGCCAATGAAATTAGTGAGAGGAAAAGGGTTAACTAAGACAATGGAAGAAATGGTTCTTGATCTCATAGCATAACACTATCACCTCCAAGATGTTTCTCCAGGAGAATGGTATGATGATATTACCTATTATCTACTAAATTAGCAATGTCCTACTCATCTAAATGTAGTGCAATGGAGAGCTTTGCATTTTAAAAGTGGCAGCTTCATGTTGAAAGGTTACATTTTATACAAGAAGAATCATGAGGGCATTTATCTTCGTTGTCTGGGAAAGGAAGAAGCTGAAGGAGTAATGGTTGAATTCCATGATAGGTATGACATAGTCCATGGTTTTGCACCATATACAAAAAATTAGATCCTAAGGGTGGGCTATTATTGAACTACTTTTTTCAAGGATGCACATAACCATGTGAGGGCCGACCATGTGTTTCAAACTACAACAAGAAAGGAGAAGTATGCAGCCCTTCCACTTCAACTAGTTATAGAGGTAAAACCATTTGCACAATGGGGATTGGACTTCATTGGTCTGATCAATCCACCCTCCTCTATGGGCCATAGGTAAATTCTAACTATAACTAATTACTTTACTAGATGGGTTGAAGCTCTTGCTTATAAACAATGCACTTCTGAGGTGGTAATCAATTTTCTAGAATCAGGTATTATCAATTGCTTTGGTTGCCCATTTGCTTTAGTCTATGATAATGGTCCTGCATTTGTGTCATTAAAATTTTCTAGTTGGGATTTTGACCATGGAATCATTGCTAAGTTTTCCTACAATTACTACCTACAAGGTAATATTCTGGTTGAGTCATAAAAAAAAAAAAAATTCACAGTCATCCGTAAACTACTAGAGAGGAACCCCAAAGACTGGCATACACAACTCATATTTCCTCTTTGAGTAGATTGTACTAGGAATAAGGCTTCTATAGGAACCTCTCCTTATCACCTTGTGTATGGTTTGGAGCCTATATTCCTAATCCACCTGAAGATCCCCACTTTACGATTTATCAATGATTAATATGATGAAGGGGATAAGCATGAAGCCCATCTGGCTGAACTTTTGCACCTTGAAGAGAAAAGAGACGAAGTATTAGAGAAATTCCCTAAACATTAGGGCATAGTTAAGAGATGGTTTGATAGAAGATCCAAGGTGAAAGCCTTTAGAATCTCTAACTTGGTTCTTTATTGGGATAAAGCACACAACCAAAAAGGGGAGCACAAAAAAATTGATAAACTTTGGTTTGGACCCTACCAAATTTCATAGATACTGGGAGACAATGCTTTTCATTTGAAAACTCTCACTTGAGAGGATATCCCGTTGCTTTCCAATAGGCAGTATTTAAACCATTACTTCCAATCCTAAGTTTCCTACAGCGCTCTTCTTGTAAATAGTTAGGTTAGGGTTCCTTCTTTCTTTTCTTTCTTTTCCCTTTTTTGTTTTCTACTTTTGGTTAGTTTAGGTCTTCTTTGGTATAGGTTAGGTTTTCTTTCAATTTTTTCTTTTTTTTTTGGGTTCCCCTTTTTTATTTTGGGCATGCTATACTTGCACAACAATTATTACATTATCAAGGATTGTTTTGGGTATTTCTTTTACAAACTCTAATCATCCTTCTAGGGTCAATTGGTGGAAATAATTTATTTGGTGTCACATGTGCTAATGCTCAAAGTGAATAAGTCACTCGACTAAGTTAAATCTAGAATATGCTTGGGTCTTACATTTCTAAACACATCGTAAGAATTCCAAGGTTGTTAAAGGTTCCTTATGAAGTCTGGTCAAGTGAAAAATCTCATTTCTGCTTTAGCACCACTGTGGTTCTCAGATCTGAGTGTGAGCTTCATTGCTTACAAGGTGAAAGGGAAAGTTTAAAAGATCTTAAGAGAATATCAAATGAAAAGAAAATAAAAGAAAGTATTGAAAATCAAAAGAGAATATTCACCTTATCAAGAGTTTTTGAGTATCTCTATGAGGGCTATGGAAACTTGGCTAGCATTAGAGCTATGCGTGGGAGTACCACAACAATAACCTTGTTAGGGCTATGGATGCCTGACTAGCAGTGAGGCTCTATCTAGGATTATTTTGGAGTTAGAATCTTTACATAGCTTGATAAGACTAAATTTGGAACCTATAGAAACTAAGGGAGGGAAATGAATACATTTGCACATAATTTGTCTCTAACATAGGAAGGGTTTTCTTTTTCATGGAATTTGAAACTCTGTTTGTGGTTGACTTGATGCGAGGATTGACATAAGAGATTTTGGTTTCTTGATTCTAGTTTGTCATTGAAATTTTCTTGAGCATTTCCCCAACAAGAGTTGCCATTTGTTGTGTAGTTTCTGTACACATGCCCTGTTGAAAGAAGAGACCCTCTTTTTCTTACTTTGCTAAGTTATTGTTTGCTTTCATAGGGTCCTAACTTTGTTCCTCTTAAGGGACAAATCACTCGGTCTTATTCTTGATTCACCCAAGTGCTTAACGATGAATTTTAATTTAGGATGTCATCTTGTAGCTTCAAGTGATGATTTAGCTCTTAAGAAATAGGCCCCTAGTCAAAAACTTGAAAATTAGGAAAAATTGACTAAGATAGAGGGAAGTTCAGAAAATCTGAGCCGGCTCAAATTACCTGAGCCTTAATCCGGTTTGATAATTCAAGGTACCTAAAATTATCCAAAGTCCGAGCCTAGGTCATATTTCTAAAGTCTTGATCATCCCATCATGCATTAATTAAGGTCATTTATTACATTCAAATGGTGATAAATTCAAGTTTCACCCTCATTTTGGTCATTTATTCAAACTAGCTTGAAAACATAAGAGTGCTCTCCTTTGGACAATTGAATTGAGCTTAGTTGAGAGAATCCATTTGCTTGAACGTGATTGTCGGTGGATTTGGAATTTTCCTCATCGAGTCCCCTATTTTTTCTTTTGTTTTGCACTCTTTGAAGGTATGCTTTATTCGTTCTTCGCCCGTGACATTGATTTCACTATTGATCTCTCATTGAATCCCTTCTTGATATTGGGTGTTTGTATGATTTTGAGTTTTCCCACATATCTTAGGGTTTATCATTGCAAATTGAATTCTCTAGGGCACGTTTGGTTGGGAAAATGAGGGTTTTTCTTTGAGTAATTTGATCTAATGAATACATTTTAGGGCCTCTTCCTTTAGGTTTTGAGTGTAGAATTCAAGAGTGGATGGGTCTTGCCATGATTTCCAATGTGGTTCGAACCCTAGTTTCAAAACCATGCCTGTGAGTCATGAATTCGATTTGTTTAGATCTGAAAGTTAAAATCATCATGAAAATCATGTGAATGACATCGTGAAACTTTATAAATGATCAAACTCTTTAAGTGAATTTGAAATTTTCATCATTTTGGTGCTATCATTCTTGATGCTTAGTTGATCTCAAGCATTTAGGCGAAAACTCGTTAAATCAGAGCTAGCTCGGATTACTCGAGCATTTATCCACTCAGATAATCTAAGGTGCCTTGAATTAATTGAAACCTCCCTCATTTCAAACTTTGACCTATTTTTACTTGGTGAATCATGATCATGACCTTCGGGTAATCCAAAGTATGGTGAAATTTCTAAGCTTCTCACAAACTCCACTCTTAGTACATCTAATCGAGTTCATGTTGATTTAAATGATAGATAAAATTTCATAGCTTGATGATTCAATGCTTGAGACCTCATTGATTTCAATTCATATGCTAGAAGTTGACCTAATCACCATCAGGTGTTAGAGTTCGGTAAATCCGAGCTAGCTCAGATTATTTGAACCCTAATTCTGTCAGAAAATCTGAGCAGGCTCAGATTCTTTGAATTTCTTCTATTTTGGCTTGAAACTCAATAAAAGGTTAATGTATGATCATGATGATTAATTTTAATGATTTAATGTACTTCAATGATGAGAAAAATGATCATTTCAAGGGTAATTATTTAATTGAATGAGTTTCATGTATGATGTAATGAAATTATGAAGGGTTTACCATGTAGTAATAATGAATTCATTATGATTATTATCTTGAATTAATTGCATTGGTTATTAGGATATGTTATGTTGATTATTTCCTTTCAGTGATTGTGTCTTTGTCTCTAACAAATGTAGGCTAAGTAAATTCCTAACAAAACCACCAAAACCAAGGCTGCTTTAGTGCAAGATGAAGTCAGAAAGAGACCAGAAAGGATGAAGTATGAACTTAAGGGAATTTGGCCAGAGACCAAGATTGCCTCTGCATGGTCAAGGATTGCAGATACCAATATGGTCCATGTGGACTACAATGACTTCTAGCAAAGGATGTTTAGGAAAGCACCAACTGAGTTGGCTCAAAAGATCACTCACACTAGATTGGCACAAGTAGCAACATTCCCACTCACACAACTATATCTGGAGCTAGTCTTGGAATGTCCAAAGAATTATGACACTAGGACAAGAATTATAATTGGGCCTCAGGGCAGAGTTATGGAAAACCTGAATAAGGAATCAATTGTAGAGGTCTTCAACATTGCTTCCCATCATAAGCTTTTTGAAGAAATCAACATTGGGGAAGCTATCAAATTCTATGAGCAAGGCCCTAACATAGCGTTGGAGATAATGAACAATGCTTGGATTTTGAAACCAAAACCCCACTACTCAATTTTTCCCAAGCAACTACATAGAAGTGACTTCAAGATGGACTACCATGACCTTATAACTCTTCTGGGTAGAGTTATGGAAGTGGAGGAGGCACATATATTTCAATCTTGGATGTTCCATCCCATTACCCAAATTGTAGCAAACAAAACTATCATTGGGCAAGGATCATTAGAAATAATCTAGATGCTCAACTAAGGAGTGTGCAGGAGACTAACAGGTTTACCATGACCTCATATCTAGTGTATATAATGGCACACAAGACCAAGTAAAAAGGTCTTAGTTGCAAGGGAGTCCTGGGGCAGGATAAGATATGGGATGTGTCAGCCTCCTACAATGATCTCATAACTGGGATTTTACGACCATGATTTTGAGACTAGACATCTAACTTGAATAGCTACTCAGTCATTGTGGAGGTGCATTTAACTTGTCAACCTAGGGATGTGAACTTGAAATGGGTCAGCACTATATGTGCACTTGGAATTCTCAAGTATCCATCTCTAATCTACAACTAAGAAACACATAGTACTGAAAGTAAATTGTAGGAAGGAAATAAAGAAAATGATAAACATTAACCAAAAACTAAGCTAAACTGAAATGCATAACAAGAAAAAAGAATAAAGATATGGGAAAACAGATAGGAAACTACTCTATTTTCTTTGGCTACAAGAATAGTCAATGACATATTTCAAACTAAGTATATAATAGGAAATAACGAGTAAGCTAATTATTCTAAAGAAAGGATTACTCACCAAGTGGGCCCCCTTGGATGAGTATCCACTAAAACTAATACAAAATCAAATACTCAAATTCAGACTATCATCTCATTCATTGAAAATTATGTAAATAGAGTAATCAGCATGGCTATATTGAAAAGTAGAGTATGTTGAATACATTATCAGTGCCATTTCCCACAATAAAGAACTAAGGGCTCGAACCTCCCCAAAAGGAGATTAAAATCCATATTTATTCTATTAAAATCCATATTTATTCTATTAAAATCCATATTTATTCTACCAGCTAAATAGGGTGGTCAACTCCCACTAACTAGGAGGATGCCATTTAGGGAAAGCAAGGAAAAGAGTGGCAGAGTAGTTATGCCTACAGGGAATCTAGTCAGACATGCATGCCCAAACATGGACTCAACACTGTAATAACACCCGCAATTGTTCAATACCATAAATACAAGGTGGTTACAATTAATTGTTGTGGGGAATCTACTACCACCATCCTTCAGTTGTCTCCATTGAATGATTCCCCTGCATGATCATCTATCAGTTTCCTTTCCCAAATTAGCATCCACCAATTGTGTCTTACATGGAAATGTTAGTACACATAATAATTGTACACCTCAAATCACCTTAGAGAAAATTCATCAATCACATGCAAAATTAATATAGATAATCTACATAATAGGTGAGTGTCATTAAAACTTCACAAGGATAGGATAAACCCAATGTTGGTGATTTGAAAGAAACATTATACAAAATATTAGCATTTGATGACTAAAGTTCATGACAATGCCAGAAAATGGACTATAAATTCTACCCAAGAATTAACCAAAAACTAGGCTCATCATCCCCCCTAGCTTAATGTCTTGTTGGTCCTCCAACAGTGGAAGGGTTGTTCTTTTGTTTGGTTAAGGCTCTGAATTTTGTAAATGCAAGTTGGCCAACATTTGTTGCTATAGTATGTGAGTCTAGATCTCAAGTAAATCCCCCCAGTCTGTCAAATCTATTCCACCTTTTCCTTTTTAGATTAGCATCATACCGGTAGAATATGTATTTTGGTACATGCCACATGAGAATGGGTGGCTGGAAGGTTAGGGGAAGCCAAAATATCCCCTTTTCTCTACCAAATTGGATATACCTGTGAATTCTCTTCAATGCTACAACATAGTTATGAATAGAATGGGGTTCGGCTTGGTTCAGCTCATCTGTTAAACTATTCCATCGTTGAGTTAGATATCCTCTTATGAGCTCCTCCTTTGATGTTGTTTTAACCTCATACTCAGTATAGTCTACATGAATCCAGGGCATGATTCTATTACCATAGCTTGGTTTGAGAAGCATCCTGAGCCATTCTCTGTGGATATCCCTTGGGTTACTCAACTCAGCCCTAATGGCTAAGGGGATATTGGATTCCATTCTCCTATAAGCATTGTTATGCTCACCCCAATTAATTTCATTTTGTGCCCAGGACATAAATTCTCTCAATTGAACATCCCAAACATATAGCAATGGGTTCTAATCATGATCCTATGTGACAGCATAATTGTGCAAATAAAATTCACATAACATATTTTTCATCTCAGGGGAAGCAATTCTGTAGGCATTGAATAATTTAGAAGGATTTTCAATGGAGGGATTTAAATCTTTTTTTTTTTGATAACTTGAAAGAGAGATATTTCTCTTTCAAGTGTAGGGCATAAATCCTTGCAGGAGCTCTACATTCAATAATTTGTTGCACTAGGGTCACAATGTCATCTACATTCTTCTTCAAAGTAGTAATCTCCTCATTTTTCTCCTCAATAATCTCATCCCTCTCTTGGATTTCCTTTTTTAGTTTCTTCTTCTCCTACTTCCATTCTCTCCCCTCCTCTCTATTTATTTCCATAGATTTAGATTTGCTACATGAATTGTAAAATTAGGAGGGTTATGAATTCCTACCAATGTTTTTGTTGATGGTTTCTCCTCATATGGTATCATTTGCATGAACTCGGGTTGTTCAGTTGTCTGCAGCTATAGGGGTGCTATTTCTTTGCCCTCTTCTTGTTGTAGGAAATATTTCCCTTGTTCCTGGTTTTTTTCTAGCTCTTACTGTGCTTCCTACTATGGTTGTAGGAAGTCCTGCTCTTGTTCCCCGCTCTGCTATAGGAACCCCTTCTCATCCTCAAAATCCTCTGCGATACTAGCAAGGTCTTCCAACGTCACCTTTACTACTTCCTCAAAGATATATTCTTCCTTTTCTTCAACCTGCTTTTGTTCTAGCGAAGCTTTGATGTCACCATGTGATGTCTCATCATGCCTAGGGTTTTCCTGTGAAGGTACATAAAAAGTTGGTCCAACTGGTTTTGATTTCCTAGATATGCTCTTACATTTTCCTTTTGTTGTAGGATGAATAGGGTCAACATTTCTTTTCCTAGCACTCAAAACCTCTTGCTCTATAGGCCGGGTTTGGGATTTTTCTTTTTCTTTTCTTGTTTCAACTTCTTTCTTCCATGCCCTAGTTCTTATTAGGGTTTGTAGGGGGGCGTCATCATTAGAATCAAATGAAGAGCTTGCTTTTTTCTGAATGTTCTGCTTCAAAGGAACTAATGTTTATGGCTTCTTCTACTACTATAGGAGGATTCATACTAGAATTGGCACCAGAAGTTGAAGCACCAGGGGTGGCTTCGACTATGCTTAATCTTCTGCTATACCTATGAGACTAAGGTATAGGCCTAGGTGGAAAATGATCAACATTGACAAACTCTTCTTGACGGTAACTTTGGTTAACTTGAACAAATTATTCCCAAGCCATTCCAGATACATCATGTAAATATTTCTTAACCAGCAATTTTATCAAGCAATGGTGGGAGATAGAGTTTCCCCTACCTTTTTGTGTCTCGACAGCCATGATGGAGAGAAGATTATATAAGATATTAGGCATGTTCATCCTCCTTCCATGCCTCATGTGGCTCAAGAGCTTGAAATGTACTAAATGAAAGTTTCACAGTCATCCCTCACAGATGATATACCTTACAATGTGAACTACCTGCTTCCATGGTTCAGGAAAAGACATTTTTTTTGCCCCCTGCTTGCCAATGCTAATTGGTGGGATGCCATGTACTGTGAATTCTACTCTAGCCAATCTATCATCCCTAGAGGTAGGGTAATGCTCACCATTAGCAGGTAACCCTAAAATTTCCACAAATCTCTCCTCAGTCGCCACCTCTTCTAACCCTTTTACCATGGCCTTTCCTTATGAGAAATTTTGAATGAATTCGAGTGCAATGCCCTTCTCAAAGCCATCCAGCTTCATGAAATAATCAAACCATCCACAGCGTTGAAATTCTACTAAAAATTGTACATCTTGCAAAAATCATCATGAACTGAGGGCTCATTCTGAATTAAGCCACCTCCCATTGTCTGAAATTATCACTTAGCAAAAATTTCCTTCCTCTGCAACTTTTTGGAACCACCACCTTTCTACTAAATTTTTACTGCCAATGTTGACTGAATTTCCTTCTTTGTCTCCGCTTTTTACCATTTATTGCTTATACTTAAGATTATGGAAAGGAAATTAAGGCAAGGAAAGGGGTGATAAATGAGAGTTATAATAGAAATAATTGGTGGCTCAGTTAATAATACTTCACACATGCAAGCTATATTTTCAAATCAACTTTTTTAAATTTCCAAGTGTAGCCAAATTATGATTCGACATACGAGCAATTTATTTGCATTTTTTAACCCCTCAGCTTAATTTTGGACATGTTTCAACACATGTGGGAAGGGAGTGGTGAATTGATAGGAAATACTGACATATTATGTAATCACCTATAATAGCATGTGATGATTAAATGAATGCGCTTAAAAGGTAATTAAAAGATGAGAATTACCATGTACATACCTGAGCATGCGAAGGATGCATTGTAGAGATTGTGGAGATAAATTACTGATTTACCTTTTTTGAAATGATTGAGCAATTAATTAAGAGTGAGGTGAAATGAAATGATGGAAGAGAGAGAGAAAGGTGGTACGAATGGATGGATAGGTGGATGGGTGACGAAGTGGATTTCCACTAAGGTGGAAATATTTATTATGAAAAATGCTTACATTAATTTATCCTAAAGGTGGAACAATAGGTCCACCATTTTCGGTTGTAGGAAGCTCATGTATTGAATGCTAGGTGAATTGTTGTAGGGGCCCTTCCTTGGAGGCTGGCTCAAGTAGCTTGAATTTGTTAGGGTCAATGATGGTGGGTTGAACAACTCTATTAGGAAAGACCTCAGAAATGTCGAACGGTCCTAACCACCTTGTCCACAACTCTCTTGCATTTCCTTGATGCTTTACGTCATATAACAATACCCAGTCACCTGACTGAAACTCATTTTCCTAATAATACTATCTCATCCTCTGATTTTTCACTACTTCAGTGTGGTGTAAGGCTGCCCTTCTCATTTTATCCAAATCATTTGGCTACATGACCAAAATAGGAATATGGATCAAGGCTACCTTAGAAAATGCTTTATAACAATCTTATGTCCATTGGAGTTCAACATCTCATGTTAGGCAAGTGTACAATGGAAAGGGGAAATGGTCTTTCTTAGTGGCAACATTAATTTTTTTGTAATCAACACAAAATCACCACTTCCCTCCCTTCTTTGGCACAATTACTAATAAAGACATCCACTGGTTGTCTAAAGTAAGATAGATAGATCTAACAACTATCAATTTTTGCAGCTCTATTTTAATAACTACTCTTATTGCAGGGTTGATTCCTTGTTGAGGCTTCCCTACTAGTCGACAATATTCTTTGATGTAGGTTTGTCGAGCATAAAACTTAGGATCTGGTCCCTTCATATCATGGTAGTCCCATGCAAATGCATGCTAATGAGACTTCTATAATTGTTTGATTCCATATGGTAGCATGGTATGGAATATTCCTATTGTTGTAGGAAGTTTCCCTATAGACAGAGTGGCTATAGGAAGAGTGACTACAGGAAGAGTGATTGCAAGAAGATCGAGGGGAAGCGTTCGGACAAAATTAAAAAATGATGTGTGTCCCTCTTCATAACGGTTCTGGATTATACTAGATAACACCTCTTCTTCGTCTTGAAACTACAATAGTAGATTTCTACCTAGTATTATGAGTTGCGCCACTGAGTTAACTTCCTCGGCTTCCTCATTGACATGTGGCCATAAAGAGAAAATAATGAGGTATGCTAGATTCTCCCAAGAATCTATAAGGTCTATATCATCAGGATCCATAGTGGAACTATTAACAAGTTGTAGGACAGTAGGAGGAGGCCTCATACATGCAACATTTAGCTGTTGTAGGATGTGCTTAATCATCACATTGTTTATTGCCCCTAAATCATTTAGGGAATTATTTACTTGAATCCCCTAGATAAAAACTATTGCTACAAGATTATTTGGATCATTTTAGTTGGGAAGGGTCACTTTTCTAGCATGATGTCAGTGAGCTATCTCATCACATGGACTGTAGTCGAGTATTTCTTCTATTTTCTGGCTTCATGAGATAAGTTTCCTTGATAGATTTTCCATGTATAGGAATATATTTTATGGCTTGAAATAGGGACATC
This sequence comes from Sequoia sempervirens, assembly GCA_007258455.2. NCBI lineage: Eukaryota > Viridiplantae > Streptophyta > Pinopsida > Cupressales > Cupressaceae > Sequoia > Sequoia sempervirens. The sequence goes on along the minus strand of VDFB02148724.1, from coordinate 19,515 downwards.
TAAACACATATATGCTTTCGCTGATCTATGATGTCAAAATTTGTATCTTCCTTGTCTTCCTTATACTTGGAAACTTCTAATTCCTAGGGGAATGGTGGCTCTTGTTCAGGATGTTTAGGTACTATTGGCTGAATAGGATCATTCAGAGGTTCTTGTTCCTCTTCTATGGGTAGCTCAATGATGATGGGTGTGGAAGGAATTGACATAGTGGTTCCTAAACACAAGTGAATATTACTTACACTCACAACATATGCAAGGAATTGATTTGAATCAACAAAGTATATTGATTGTGTTTGTGGTGTGTTATTTTGGTAGGGTGTGGGCTAAGGTGGTAGTTGAGTAAGTTTGTGTGCATTAGCAGGTGGAGGCATTATGGTAGGTTGCTGGGTTGAGAAGGTGGCTGCATGCCTGGTTTGGCCCTAAAAAAGATAATGGATCTAGTAACATACCTTGTTTTGGAACCCAAGGCTTCATCTATGCATCAAGGTGGCCTTGATCTCCCTTAATCTGAATTAGTTTGAACTCAGGTGGAATCTTGTTGTCGATGTTAGTTACCATATTGCATTTGTAGTCCTTTTTTCTATAATGAGGGCAATATTCTACCAACATTGCCTTTGCCTCCTTGTGTTTTTCTTTGGATTGAAGTGTACCCAACTGAGTAGCTATATTATTTGTAACATCCTACTTGAGGTCTGTCAACAAATCAATAATCTCCATCCTTGGAACTCCACTAGTAGAAAATTGGTAAGTTCTCTCTTCTTTTGAAGCTACTCTGGAATAGTCCTGACATATTTCCTTGATATCTTCCCAAGAAACTTGAGTGATATCTCCTCCTACCATCAGGTCCAAAGCATCAGCATAACTCTTGTTGATTTCTAACAAGAAAATTAGTTTATGGGATTCTTCATTGGGCGTATGGTGTGGAGATTCTTGCGTGTAGGAAAAAAACCTTGAAATGTAATCTCCCAAGCTCTTAGCTTCCTTCTATTGCATCCTAAAGACATCACTTCCTTTTATATCACTGCCCCAACAATATTCCTTGTATTTTCCAAAAAACTTTGTCTTCATGTCCTCTCAAGTCCCCATGATATTTCTGCCTAGACTCATAAACCATCCTAATGCAACTTCTTTTAAGGTGTTAGGAAATAGCTTAGGCCCAGGAGCATCAATGGTGTAGTCATAATCCTAGCAAAGTAGGTCATATTCAAACAAGAAGGTATCACCAATGTTTTCAAGATGGATTCTCAAGGAAAAGGGCTATCAATCTGATTTTGATCTTAAGAGGAAGCTTCAGAACTAGTTAGTTTAAGATTGCCTCAACAAGAAGGGAAATGGTTCTTCTTCTTTGTTTCTAGGAAAATTTGAAATCTCAACTAGTTGCAGTAGCAACTCAACATTAGATAGCTCACACAAAGAATGAGAAAAAGAATAGCAGATCATTACTCATCTAAACAAAAGGGGGGTATTCTAAGAAGAACTCAGAAGAAATACTATAACAGAGAAATTATCAATGACTCTGAAGAACCTCCTAGCTTGACACCATCCCTGGAAACGATGCCAAAAATGTCTACCTCCTACAATGATATCATAACTAGGATTTTACAACCATGATTCAGAGACTGGGAATCTAACCTAAATATCTATTCGGTCATCATGGAGTGCATTTAACTTCTCAACCCAGGGACGTGAACTTGAAATGGGTCAGTACTGCATGTGCACTAGGAATTCTCAAGTAGCCATCTCTAATCTAAAGCTAAGAAACATGTAGTATTGAAAGTAAATTGTAGGAAGGAAATAAAGAAAATGCTAAAAATTAACCAACAACAGAGCTAAACTGAAATGCATAACAAGAATAAAGATTTTGGCAAATAGACAAGAAACTACTATGTCTGCTTTGGTTGTTGGAACAGACACAAGATGGACTTCTAGTCGTTGCAGGACTAGTCAATGCCAAATTTTGAACTAAGTACAAAATAAGAAATGATGACTAAGTTAATTATTCTAAAGAAATGATTAGTCACCAAGTGGTCCCCCTTGGATGAGTATCCACTAAAACTAATACAAACTCAAATACTCAAATTTAAACTATCATCTCATTCATTGAAAATTATGTAAACAGAGTAATCAACATGGTTGTATTGAAAAGTAGAGTATGCTCAATACATTATCAATGTAATTTCCCACAATCAAGAACTAAGGGCCCAAACCTCCCTAGAAGGAGATTCAAATCCATATTTATTCTACTAGCTAAACAAGGCGGTCAACTCCCACTAACTGGGAGGACGCCATTTAGGGAAAGCAAAGAAAAGAGCACCAGAGTAGTTACACTTGTAGGGAATCTAGTTATATATGCATCCCCAAATGTGGACTCAACGCTATAGTAATTCTCGTGATTGCTCAATGCCATAAATACAAGGAGGTTACAATTAATTGTAGTGGTGAATCTGCTACCGCTGTCCTTCAGTTGTCTCCATTGAATGATTCCCCTACATGATCATGTGTCAGTTTTATTTCCCAACTTAGCATCCACCAATTATGTCCTACATGGAAATGTTGGTACGCATAATAATTGCACATCTAAAATCACCTTATAGAACATTCATGAATCCCATACAAAATTAATATAGATAATCTACATAATAGGTTAATGTCATTAATACTTCACAAGGATAGGATAAACCCAATATCGGCAGTTTGAGGGAAATATTATACAAAATATTAACATTCGACGACTAAAGTTCATGACAATGCCAACAAATGGACTATAAATTCTACCTAGGAATTAACCAAAAATTAGGCTCATCAGGATGTTTATCAATAGTTACAATATAAGACATCCAATTATAGAAGAGCTAATGATTCTTTCTTTATGTATATTCCAAAATTTCTGTAGGATGCTCTTCACAGTCAAATTTCCTCAGATTCCATGGATTTAATTAAGAAATATGGTCAATGGTTCATGTAGTTCCAAAGGTTTACATACATTAGGGTGCAAGGATTTCTAGTTGTCCCTCTCAGGCTACCAAGGTATCCCACCAACAAACTCCTAATGCTAGAGTTGACAAGACATATGGTTAGTTTTGAGGAAATCTTACAAGGTAATATTAAGAGGAAAGGATTTGGATCATAATTCCCATTGAGGATAGGGGTCTTGGAGGCTTTCCCTTCTATTCAAAGTTCCCAACATTCTGAGAAGGAGATGACCCAATTTGAGTTGTATTCCCACACTAATAGAAGTAATTTTGATCCTTATGGAAAGGCCATGAAGTAGGATAATAGGACTTTTAGGCACAAGGACCACATTGAAGACTATTGGGCCAATTGTAGGGATGAATGGGAAGTCATTAGGAGAAGGTTTCCAAGGCTAACTTTGAAGTCAATAAGGCTATACAAAATTGTGGAAGTGCCAAATCAAGTGGAGGATGATGAGGCAGACCTTCTTCAACACCATGACTATGAACCCTACAGAAGTAGGCCAATGCCTCCAATTAATTGGTTTGAGGAGGGGATAACTAACTTGAATCAAATTACTGAACATGTGAAGAAGTACTCTAGGTTGTGGGTTAATCACAGAGTGTTCGAATTGGAGGAAAAGGGTGTCAAGTTCACCAATGATTTAATGGGGTACTTTGAGTCTCAAGATGATTAGGAAGCTGAAGCTAACAAGGAGGATGAAGTCATTGAACCTCATGATGAAGAAGCTCTTAAAGAAACAATATACATTAAGAGAAGAACTAGGAACCAATTGCAAGTGAAGCAAGGAGAAAATCCATCTCTTAAAGTTAAGAAGGTTCCCTAGGCTAGCACCAATGTTGAAGAAGGGGAAACCTCACAACCAGTGAGAAAAATAAAAATACTCACAGAGAGGCAGGAGGCTGCAAAAGCAAGGAAGAATGAAGCCACCACAGATGCTCCTTCTGTTGCAAAAGTTTTAGACTTGGAAATTTTAGGGGAAAAACCCCAAGTATATCTTAGGAGAAAATCTCCTAAGCAGAATATTGCTCCAGTGGAGGGAGTGAGCTTTGTAGAAGAAGAGGTGCAAGATGAAGAGGCACCTACATATGATATAGAAAAGAGAGTAGCTCCAAGAAATAATTCTCCAATTTCTTCTCCACATCAAAATGTATAAATTTCTAAGGAACCACTTTTAGAGGAAGGAAACATATCTAATAACTCTGAATAGTTGAATGAAGAGGATGACAATATTTCTACTCCTAATAGTGGAGAGTGGAGAAAGTTTGTATAAGAGATAAGACAACAAATTTCCAGAGCTATAAGTAAGAACATAGAGTTTGAGGTTGTTCAAGGTAAAGTATCGTAGTCCCCTGAGAAGGTAATGATTGATGAGACAAAAAATAATCCTGAGAAAGGAAATAATAGAGAAGAATATGTTGCTTATAGTCCTAATCAGGACAAGGAAGAACAAGGGAATCAACAAGAAATTGAGCAAGATGTTGAAATAAATGTGGTTGATAGTCCCAACAAGGAGGTGGCAACTAAACAAAATACATCCCCGAAATGGCTTGAAAAGAGGCTTAGTAAGAAGCCAATTATTATACAAGAGGAGACACCAAGTTGGGATAAATTACTTGAGCAATGGGGACAACCCATGCAGAGGAAAAGGGCTAGGATAGTTTCTTAATTTGCAAGGGTTGAGTTTAATAACAAGGTTTGTTGGTTCTTTTTTTAAATGTAACTAGGTTTGTCTTCTAATCTACCTATGGAATTGCCAATTCCAATCAAAGGCAGCTTGAAGGACCTGTACCAACTAACGAGGACTTTAAAATGTCTCCTACACTTTGGGCTCTACAAGACATGGGAGGGTGATCCCTTAATGTGTTTACAACCTCTGCACCATTATTATAAACAACATTAACAATAGTAGATAATAACACTTAATAGCTCAACACGATAGGATAATATCAACTAGAATTGGCTGTTCATAGACAATATCAACTATCTGGAGCATGAGATAACTAAACACAATCTATTGTATAAGATAGTCATTGATTTGCAATTTGTAGCAAGCTCTAGGAAAAGACAAACAAATACTGAACTACACTAATAAGTACAACTTAGATCAATGCCATATATCCATTGCAGGAGTCAAATTCATAAGCATCTAGAGGTTTATAATAGATTTAATACATGACATATAAGATCCCTGACAATATTGCATTACAATTTCATCAATATGCATTCTAACCCAATACTACTTATCAAATCCTTATACAGAACATATCCGCCTATAATCCCATTCAAGCATTTTAATTAATTCATTGAATTGAAGCTAAAATAGAATCATACACACCATGACAGTGAGATGGATAAAATAACCCTTAGTTATTTCATTCAAAGTTTAGATATGCATGTACAATGGAGAGACATGAGCTTGAATTTATCATTTCAACTCAAATGCTAGTGCTGTCATACAACATTAAATCCCCATGAACTCAAAACCTGTTACAGAATGACTCAAAACCTAAATTGCATTTCTCTAAAACCATCATACTTTACAATTTGCTCTACAACTTCACCTAGAATTGACCAAAAATTATCTAACTTTCTAGCCCATATTTATGGCCTTGAAATCCTTCTTACAGAGAATGAAGGAGCAAACAAGCATCGGGCCAGAAAGTACGCATGTCACCAACCAATTGGAGCACCTGGTGATATTCCAAAAATTGTTACAATAGCCATCACCCTAGAGAATATTCTTGTTCATCATGCTAGCTAAGGAAAGTTGATGCAATAACAAAAAACCACAAGAAACCCATGCTGAGAATGCCATCAACACAAAACTAGAACCATTGTAACTATATCATTTGATTTTCCACCTATTAGTAGTCCATTCTTTTTACTCTTCCTCAGCCAAATACTTAGTTACCCATTTTTGGTATTCTTCATCAGTCGGCCAGTCAAAATTAATTACCTCATCCACCTTGGCATTACAAGGTGTGTATTTTACTGCTACTTGATTTGCACCCCTTTCAAAAGATTCCAAAAATGACCTAGTGCCAATAATCTTATCCATACAACTCACAAACAAATCATATTCTGAGTCATCACTAATTGAATTAATTTGATCATTGATGACCTCATTTGCTTGATCCTGCCATTGTTGGAGTGAACTGATTTTCCTCTACTCATCAATTATATCAGGTAGCAATGTGTTACGCCAATCATTGAAATTATTCACCAACTCCCTAATCTTCCTACTCAAATCATCTGGTAAGGTCTGAAACCCCGCAATGACTTAACTAATACTTGAGTAGGCTTTAATGATTGGGGCCTATTATTTGTGTCAAACCTTGAGGCCTTATACATGATCTCCAAATCACTGGCCCTAGGGATCCAATTTTCAATCAATGGTATCACTACCTCCTGATCCCTATCAATATTCTTTATTGCTTCTAACAAAAAAGAATATAAAGAATGTATAGATAGCAATTTACTATCAAACTTTTCATTTAAATTCCTCAAGATAGTAGTAACAATCTCCTTTTTCTTTAAAAGAGATCCCTCCTCACTTACCTCTAATGATGCTTGCAATTCATCATTTTTTTGCAAGAGCTACTTCTTTGTAGGATCAACAGAGCACTCTGTTTCTTCTTCAATTTCCTCTAAAGAAGGGGTGAGGGTAGGATTCTGACTAGGAGATCCTGGTGTGGAAACAATTGGAGAAGCAAGATGCACTGATCCTGCTATGGAAGGTAATTTACTAGTTCCTAGAGCACTTGATGTCTCCCCAATCTGCTTGTACCTAAACCTTTCCACCTCAATCTGTAGCTCAACATTCTTTTGTTGCATCTTGTTGTATTCCTCAATCAAGAGGTTATAATTCTCTGTTAGGCTCTTCTTTTTAGCCTCCTCCCTTTTAGCAATCTTTTGGGCCAATTTGGCCACATTCATAGTAAAATTAATAGCCTCGGTGGTTGAGGTCTCTGAAGCTCTCTTTATTATTAATCCTCCTCTAAAATTTGGATTAATATTAGAAACATCTGGTTTTCTCCCTTATGGGGCCAATACCCAAAATTCTAGGTTTTCATACTCTTCACTAAAAGTAGAGTCTTGAAGTGCTACCTTGACTTCTTCTTCACTAAAGTCTTGCAAGGGATGCTTGGACTTTAGAATAGCATTAAATGCTACAACATCTGCAATATCCCATTCAGACAGAATCAATACACTAGCTTGACTCACCAATTTTCTTCCTTCTTCAGGAGTGATGTTCTTAAATTCTTCCATCAATTCAGCCTTCACCTCCTCATCATTCTCCTAGTCTGACCAATTAGGTCTTAGTTCTCTTCTTTTCTTACATTTATCCTAATATTCTTCAAATTTCATTCTCCATACTAATTGCAAGAATACAAGAGTTTTTACAAATGTATTTTCATCTAGAAACTCCTTGCATGCTTCCATTCTTACATCTTGTACACTCTTTCCTTTCATATCTAAATCAGATAAAGCCAATTCAGTTGTTCTAGGAGGGGAAGGCATACCAACTTGCATGTACTAATCAGTCAAAATGATTTCATCCTTCAAATTCTCCTATGGTTGATCAATTCTTTGCCTCTTAGGGCTTGGCTCGGATGGTGGTGATGACGGATTGTCTTCTGGTCATGATTCTAAATCAATAATTTTGATTGCCCTGGGCACTTGAATTTTGGACCTAGTTGTGGAGGCACCTTCATTATTTTCTTTCCTTTTCTATCAACTTCTTCCTCATCACTGTTGCTATCCTTTTTCCTTCTATAAATGGGCCACCTTTCTGTAGGCTGATATGTTGGCCCTATTTCAATTGGTCTGACACATTTTTCTTGTACACCCAGGCTTAGTTCCAATTTTACCTTTTTGGTTCTTAAAGTGCCCATAATCTCCTTGAAGTTCTTCATCAGAAAATCAATTTTCTTATGGTATGGACTAAACTCCAATAATGGATCATACTTGGGATCCATTTTTTGCACAATATATAATATCTTATCATAAGCTATCCATTTCTCCTTGTTCAACTCCTACTTATTTAGGTCGAACTCATTTCTAATCAGGTCCTCAAGGAAGTTAAACTCATGCACAAACTTGCCAACTTTTATTCTTTGTTTGAAAAGAGAAAAGAAACCCTTAGGATCATGCTGCCACTTTGGACCACATCTCAAATGGTAATCATCAAAGAATTTATCAAAATGTACCCAACCTCCCTTTGAAAATGCAAAATAAGACACCATTGTATAATCAGGGAAAAATGTTCCCTTACCCCTCCCATTGAGGTTGTCCTCATGAATACAACCTATTTTCCACATAACTTCTACAAACCCCACTCTTGGTGGCACATTGTATGGTAGTATATGAGGGGCTCCCTGGAAACCATATACTCTCAAAAAAGTGCTGACTAGGTATGGGATAATGTCACCTTATTTATAGCAAACTTTTAATTTTGGCTTCCTCCCCTTTGGCCTAAGGAAATCATGTAATTCCTCAAGGATCCTAAGTATATTCACATCAATCTAGCCCTCAATCTAGAAGCAAAGAAATTATCAAATTGCACATAACTGGATCTTTCCTTATTATAAGATAAATTTGTAACCCATATATGTATTGGCAATCTTTCTCCATCAACCGATTGCCTTAATTTCATCCTCTCATAGAAGAAATCAACGTTCTTGAACAAGAACATACGCATTAGCATAGAATACCAAAAGAATTGAGTTCCAGTATCATTTTTCTACAGCTTTGACAATCCTTCATGTATCCTCTTAGCCAAGAAAGGGGCAAAATCATAGGTCACATAGAAGTTAGGGTGTTTTATTTGCACCCCCATGAACATATAAGCAATGGGCATCAATGCACCAAGATTGAAACCCAAGATCTGACATAATGAATATAAAGTAGCTAGGAAATGATTTGTAAAAAAATTTAATCTAAAAGGTTCCTAGTCACTAGGGCTGATATGAAATCTTGAACCCCTTGCCCTAGCCAAATGAGGTGGAAGCAACTTAGCTCTAAAAAGAGACTTCAATTTTGCATATTCCTGCTTCATCTCCTCAAGATTGATAGGAACCAAGTCTTCACTTGGTTCACTCAGGTCAAATATCTACTAGACCTCTTCTCTGTTAATACTTAGCAGAACACCTCCATCATTATCTCTAATTACTCATGTGACAGGGTCATATCTTCCAGCCACTACCCTAAGTAGGTCTACATCAGGTAACACATTTGGTACAACCAGCTTCCCCATATGATACATCTATCCATTTGAAAAAGGGTGAGGAAAATTCCTCTATCCATACCACAATCTGAACATTTCCAAACCAATGAGGGGAACCCTAGCATCGACAATGTTGGAGAAATTATACACTAACCCTTCCCCCAAGATTTTCCCTCACATTAGAACCAATCCCTTCCTTCTATCATTTGTTGACAAGGGAAATTGATCCAAGAAATCATCGTACATGTCTTTTTTCAAATATTCAATCTAGCCAGAATGTTGCTTGGGTGGTTCCATCTCAGACAAACTAGGGCTTCTTTACAATGTTATAATTCAAATAGCTAGGACTAACCAAAGATAGAAAATTATGGAACAAAATAGTGCAATTTCTCACAACTATAATTAAATTATAGCCCTAACACATTCATCAACAAGATTAAAGAAAAGCACAAAAAATATTTTCCGAAATTGAAGTGAAAAATGACCGGGAGGCACAGAAAATAAGCTCACAGCTTTATTCGCAGAAAACCCAAATTCTGGCCGCAATGATTCACAACTTCGCTTTCAGCTTTGAAACTACTTTGTAAAAAAATTGAGTGCCTTGTGATACACATAAACTAGGAGAAGTAATTTTATTTCGTTCAAATTGTGCCAGTAAATTTCTCATCTGCCATTAAAGCTCACTCGCCCATTGCACGAATGACTCCAACCATATTTGATACAAATTTAAATCTTAGTCGCCGATCCTTCAGTTTGATCAAATCATCTAATAGCTACCTTCAAAACAAGCTGACGCAATCACCAACATGGCATTAAAGGGCCCACCATACCATACGCCACAAAGGAAATCCACATGGCAGTTTCCCACAACATCGCAATCGGTAAAAATCCTACAACTTTAGATCGCGTGATGGTGGGAAATAGTATATCTTGAAAAGCGGTGATCTTGTTCCTTCAAAATAGTAGTTGGCCTTATCATTATCTGTTGAACACCTTTTCTGCTAAGATCATAACATCTTCGTTGATTTGAAGCACGTGCATCTCACAAGCATTTTAGTAACCTGCAACATAACACATTAAAGTTGGGTTAAATTATTTCATTGTTTCTTCAGCTCCACTAGATGAGACACATGGCAGTCACCTGCAATAGCTCGATCAATAAAAACCTTGCAATTATGGATCACGCAATAGCGGGAAATCATAGATCTTAAGAATCAGTGATCTCGGTCCTTCAACATAGTCGCCGGCCTTATCATTATCTAGCATGTAGCTTTCCCATCCAAATTATAATAGATCCATCGATTTAAAACATGTGCACCTTGAGAACACTTTAGTAACCTGCCTTTTAATGTATTTAAGGCCAGATTAGTGTATTTACTTATTATTTTGGCTTCATCAGATGAGACACGTGGTGCTCACCCGTGATATTGCGATCCGTAAAGATACTACGGCTTTGGATCATAGGATGGTGGGCAACCGTTGATATCTGACGAAGATTGATCAATGAAACACAAATTGATCTCCTTCGACCACATGAAAAAAAGGACACGTGGTGCCCTCCTGTGATATCACAATCAATAAAGATACTGTAGCTTTCGATCACATAATGGCAAGCAATCGTTGATATCAGAAGGCAATTTGATCAATGGTAGAGCGAATACGACCCCTTCTGCAAAATAAAACATTCATTAAAAGGATAAGGGGACATCACTAGGCGGATGGAAAAGGACGCTATAAGCTGTTTTTAAAAGATGAAACATAGGGTCAACCAAGACTTAGGGAAAATAAAACTCGTGGAGGAAATAAAAATTAAAACCAAAGGGACCAAGCTTAGATAGAACGATGGGGAATAAGTTGTTTTAAAAGCCTTCCAAAAGTAACAGCAAAATAGATCCCACCCCAGGCGTAAAGTAAACATAAGGGATTTACATGAAGACAAAGCTAAGACCCCAACCCTTAAAAATTTTCCAACACCATGAAAGACTAGCAACATAAGGCATGGCATGAGTGACAAACAAGGAGAAAAAATTTGAAGCTCCATCAAGGTCATCCATGTGGTTGTTCCTCTAATAGATAAGTTCAAGGATGAGGTCAGGTCCTTTGATTACAAGGTGCAAATGATCAACCTAGGGCCTATAAGGGAGCAAGAAAAGGAAGAGTTACAAGAGACTTCCCAAGCAATTCTAAGAAGATTAGATAAAGAGACAGAGTAAAATGAGAGGTTGCAAAAGCAATTAAATGATGTGTATAAGTATGTGCAATACTTAATGAAGCCTTTGCAGACTATGGGAAGCAAAGGGATTGTGTCGGAAGGATTATTTCCCAAGGAAGCAGTAACAAAAATTGAAAGATTAAAATCCTCCATCCATTGTACTCATAGCTGGCTCCTCGATGTAAGCAATAAAGGAGATGAGGCAATTGAGAAAATATTGAAGATATACACCAATGCCTCTAATTTTCTTGAGAACACTTCATAATTTGTTGTAGATTCTAATAAAATTGATGAATCAACTGTTGCTGGATTGAAGATCCTATAGGTGTCAAAGGAGAAGATGGATAAGCTGGACATCCTTTCTTAGGATGAGATTGGTAGGGTGAAGGAATGGCTTGAATTTTGGAATTACAGGAGAGAACTCCTCACAAAGGCTTTAAAGAAGATAATGAAATTGTAGGGAAAGATGAGAGAAATATATAATAGTTGTATAAGTTTCTTGGAAATCATGAATGGAAGGAGGAAATTTGGGAAGAAAAACATGAACATTGGTATACTGCAGGGTTGGTGGCATGAAATCTATGCCCCTTCTGATGGTTCTCCAATCACCAAAGAAATTCGGGAAAATACAGCTATATACATTTCAAAGTTAGACAAATACCATGAGCTGTAAGTGGAATGGAATAAAGTTATGCCACAATATTTGGAGGAATTTAAAAATCATAAAACCAAAATTAAATTTATTCCAGTTCGAGAACCAAAAGATATGAAGGAAATATTAGAAAAGACAAAGGAATTATTAAATAAATTAGGATCCAATCAAGAGGGAGAAAAGGAGAATAATCAATAATCAACCACCTAGTTTTTTGTGCCAAACATGTGATCCTAGCTAGCCAGATGGGTGACCTTGAATTTTGTGCCATAAAAAAATACTATTGGAAGATCTAGATTGACTTGGAAGGAGCCTCAAATATTAAATGCAAAATTCTTATTTTATTAAAAGAACTTTCTAGGCCAACTTGTTTTGGCCGACCTTTTGGTGTAACCCTAAACTGGGCTAAACTATTTGGAAATTTCTATAAATTAGGCATCATGCCTCATTTGTAAGGGTTAGAAGTTAGAGAAAAGCTAAGTGATAGTTGCAGGATCTAGAATTGAGTTAGGAGTTAGAATTTTCTAAGAGGAAGTGTTGCTACATTGGATACTTGAATTGTTGCAATATTGGGTGATTCAATAAGTAAAGTCATTGTGCTTTGGTGATCTTTCTTGTGTTGTCTCATTTTCCATGGTTCTTGCTATTTCATATCTTTGAGATTGCTTTGATATTGTTTGTTATATGTTATGTTTAGATTTAAATTTGAAGCAATGGTGTTCATGGTTTAATGCTTGAAGTTTTGGAAAATGGGAACACTGAGAGGGGGGGTGAATCAATGTTCACTGATTTTGATTTCCAAAAAAGATCCAAAAAAATTAACAACAATAATTAAACTTCATATAGCATTTGCAATACAAAATAGATGAAATCATGTAGTCACATTAATGAACACCATAACACAAGATATTTTTACATGGAAACCTTGTTAGGGGAAAAACCACAGTGGAGATTAATCCACAATGTTTACTCTATTAAAAATAAAATAGAAAGAAGAGGAATGCACTTGCACTCAGGCACACTGCCTAGAGCTCATTGCTCAATAGGAAAAAGTTAAGATTACAACAAAATTTTGAACTAAGAGAACAAAATCTACAAATGCTAGAATTCAGTTCCACTGAAGCTCACAATCAAATTCTGGATCTCTTAACTGGATCACACTTCTGCTCTGCTCTACATACCAAAACTATTCTGTCCTCAAACAACTGATATTCTCTTTTCACTCTCTTCTTGATATTCCTTCACTACTGCATTATATCTACTACCATGACTTGCATATCACACACAAAATGGTTTACCAATCTCCTTTATATACCTAGTAAACAAAAATTCAATGTATGTCAGCCTCACAATAAAATATAATATTTTTTCTTATGTCGGTTCAAATCACTAATTAGAATCAATGTGTACCCACACAAGTCTGCTGGACTTTATTAGGGACCCAAACCAATATTTCAAACATAGGAAATAGAAAAATACATACTCCACATATATCCACGATACGCCATATGAAACATGTCGGCCACAATGGAAAATAAACCATGAAACATGCTACCAAATCTCTTAACTCAAACTCTGACTTAATACTATACCACAAAACTCATCATAGGATAGTGTAAATGCTAAGAAATATTTCCTAGAGATCCACACCATGAAATGATGATCTAGAAAAGTGATTGGATCAACTTTCCAATTGGATGTCCTGTTCTTCATTCTTTTTGCTGGTAGATTACAGAGTCTTAGTTTCCTTGCTAGTATAAACAATGCTAATATTGTGGATCATATTGCTAACTATGGTTGCCATCAATGAAAACACAAGTAGCCAAAAATGATCTCTTAGAGCCATATGCGAACAATGTCCCCCTTTGGAATTGATGACAACACTTAGTGAAAAATTGAGTAAGTGTCAAAACTAAAAACTCAGCAAGACCAAAATTACTGCTCCCCCTATGGATGTCAAGGAAATTTTTCACTACATTCTCTCCCCCTATTACATCAATGAAAAATCTCTACTATATCCACTCTATACTTTTCTTCCTATTCTCTCCCTTTAATATTTTACTGCACTTACTCTTACTCCATTCTCTCACCAACTGATGATGCAAAAATTGATCAAAATTGGACAACTGTTGTAAGAATTCAAAAAATCATTTTATACTTAGCTTTCATTTCTGGAAGGAATTTCTTCCAAGAGTCTACCGCAATCCCAATAGCTATGATCAAGTTGTTATTCTCTAAAGTTCTATTGATGATTTGAATAAGAGACTCAAGAATGGTGATTGCATCTTCCAGTTTTTCTCTTGACCTAAGCACTTCAATCATCTGCTCTAATCTCCCTTCAGTTATGTCTTTCACTTTCCAAAAGGCATCAATAAGAGTATTCCTAGCAAAGTGGACCTTTTCATGCTCAACTTGTAGAGCATGAATCTTTTTCTTATCATCTCCATTCTTGTCCAAATTCATACTGTAATCTTGTCCAGTTCCAACAAGCTCTTTTTCATTTTCCTCCAACTTATTCTTGTACTTGCCTACCACATGACACCACTTAAGATAGTAATTGAAAAATTTATTGGAAAAATCAATGCATTTCCTCAACTCATTCATTTTCTTCTTCAACTTGGAAATGGATAGCCTAAATTGCATCTTTAAATGTGAAATTATTTCCTCCTCTTTTCTATCTAGAGGCATAGATTCCATGGCATCCTTGACACACTCAATTAGTTCTTCTGGGAGAACATCCTGCATACTCTCCAGCTCAATATTATTTTCAGTATAGTATCTTTCCTGAGTGTTTTCAATAATATCCTACTCATAAGATGGTCCATTTAACCATGTCTGATATCTTTTGTATCCCATCTTCATCCTGAATGATTTGCACTATCTTTGACTTGAACAAAGCACCTTCTCCATCATTGTCTTCAGCTATTATAATTTCCTATTCACCTAGTTTTGCTTGATCTCTTGGAGTACATATTCTTCAGAAACTTCATCCTCTACATCCACAACCAATTGTCTTTTCCCCTTTTCTTCAACCTTTTTTGTACTTGGGCATCGGATGAGTGACACCACCCATATCACTTCCTCTCTTCTACATTTTCTCTACCTTTCCAGAGGATAATCCAACATTAGTTAACTTTACTCAGAGAGGGACAACACTTTCCCCGAACCTTTCTAACACCTTTCTAAAGAAGCTTTCATACACTTGTTCAAAATTTCCAAAATAATTATAATGATTGAATATTTTCTTACAAACCAACATATTTTCTCTCCACACTCCATTGTCCTTCATAGGAAAACAATTTACAAAGTATATCATAATACATAAATTTCTAGAGTGCCAAACCTAAAGGGATAGTCGATATCCTTCATTAATTGAACATTCTCCATCAGTTGATCCTTCAACAGACTACATAGGTCAAAGTCTTCATTTTCAATTATCATTTTATGAGCGCTATATGCAACACCTACCGAGGTTGATCCTTCTCAGTTTTTGAAGAAGATTTTATATGTGATTCCATGTGCAACATACCTTGTCAACAGATATGTAGTCATCGCAATTATCAGAGCCCTCTGATCTCCTATTATTCTGTTTAGGGCTTTGACCTTAACATTGTTAATCAACTTCTTCTTCAGGGTATGTGCAGGATCATCATGGAAAAAACAAGCCCTTAAGTGACAAAAAATTAAAAAAAAATAGAGTTATAAAACTTGAGGTAAAAATTTGAATAAGTTATCTATATTATTTAAAAAATATGTAAGAATAGAATCTATAGAAAATTGAATTTAGTTTCTAAACTACTAGGTTTATTTAAAAAAAAATATATTTGGTAAAATTTGAAATTTCAATATAGTAGTACTTAAATTTGGAAAAAATAAGAAGTAGGTGTTTTGTCCCCTAACCACAATAAAATGATAATTATTTTTTATAAGATTTTAGATATAAGTAGAGGACTCATGTCCCAATGTGATGCATATTTTTTGTAATTTTTTCTAAGTAAATAATTAATTTTGAATTTTTTGTTACAAATTTAAAAATATAAAAACTTCATTATCTCGACCACCTTAACTTGGTCAAAACTTCATAAAATTCATTTTTTTTTTCTAAATCCTATAGTATGTGAAGCATAGAATGTGATACATGTTTGATTCAAAATGTGATATCATTTGAAAGCTATAGATGTTTTTCAATCAGCCTATCAATTAGGACTTTAGTCATAATTCAAATAGAAAATGAATAATAATTATTTATTAAATTTAAAGTAAAACATAATTTATATTGGTGGAAAGATGGAAATATCATTTCAAAATCCTTTTCATTTCATCAATTTTGGGTAAAAAAAAGTCGTCAGCCACATGGACCATCATATCAATTACATATCGCCACTTTTTGGCCCATCATGATCCTACACATACCCTTCAATAAATCACCAACATTGCATAAGTCTGTTAGATTCCTAATCACATCCTTAGAAATTTGATAAGATTTGTCTAGAGTGAGGATATCACCGTCCACTTTGCTTAGAAAAAATTGAATTATCTGTACATTTATGAAATGAGGATATTCACTCCATATATCCAAATTTTTATGCTTTGATCCTTCAAACCTCTTGAGATCGGTGAGTGAAAAAAAAATTCTTTCATCCCTAATATTTTGAATACTATACTCGTCTAGAGCTACAGTTCCTTTGTTTTCGTTCATGTTTCATCCTGACCAAAGTTCTACTGATCACAAAAATAGATATGAAATCAATGATCAATAGAAATACCTAGAAATTCGTTGTTAGGATCACCTTTTGCACCTTTGAAATTTTACAGAAAATGCTCTTGAACTGTTCTCCTTCAATGCATATTGATGAATTAGGGTTTCAAATTCCCTCTTTATAACTTCACTTATTTTACTTTCTACCACATAAAATGTGTTTCCCTAGAAGTCCTGGTCACTCTGCAAACTTAGACAACAAGTGAAGAAGTCAACTACAAACCTATACCATTTCATCTAATTCAACATATGATTTCTAATGCATCCATTTATGAATAACACAATGGCTAATTACATCCATCGATTCGGTGCCAATTATACATAGGGGGACAAGATATTTTCATGGAAAACTCCCCCTAGGCTACTAGCCTGATATCAGTTACTAGAATTGTTACCAGAGGGAGCTTCTGGTACAACCTTGTTTCCTTCATTAGGTTCACTTTTCTTCACTCATTTTTTCCTCATTTTATCTCTTATCTCTTCCACATATGCTTTTTATTTTCCTTTGTTGTCTTTCTATGAATTTCTTCCTTGATAAATCAAACCTCTATTCCTACAAAATTTTGCAAGGTGTCCAAGATTGTTACAATTGAAACATACCAAACCTTTCTATCTATACTAGCCATTCCACTTATTTCTTATTAACCTACATTGATTAGAAACATGTCCAAATCTTCCAAAGGTATAGCATTTAATGTTACTTGTATTGATAGGCATACTTTTGCATTCTAATGCCTTATGACCAAACTTCTTAAATTTAAAACATTGAGCAGAAAATGATGGAGTACTAAGGCTTATCCTTCTTCTACATTGAGAAGCCATATGTCCAAATTTATTACAAGTAAAAAAATATCCATTAAATCTTTGAGCATTGGGTTGCCTTACCAAATGTTTTTTGCCTTTGTTCTTCTTTTTTAGAGTTCTTCTATTCAGATCCAGAGCTTTCATCCTTCTCATAGCTGAGACCTTGCTTGTCATTTGTATCCTTCTAATTTTTGTTTATCTCATCAAGCTTAGTAGAACTTATCGTAAAATTTTCTTTGAATTCATTTTTAGTAGAAAGCTCATTTCCAAGAGTAACTATTTGTCTCTCAATCTTGTGTTCATAGTTTCTAGCCTGTTGTAGTTCTACCTTTAGCTGAATGGTTCTACTATTAATTTTGATGCATTCTTCATATTTTTCTTTCAAGGAGTAGGAAATATTCTCCTCATTCTTCTTCCTTTGTTCAATCTCTTTGGTAAACTTCATTGCCACATATTCCATTTCAACTTTTATAGTTGCATTGTCGTTGGCTAGCTTCTCACATTCTCCTATTATTTCTTTTAGGGTTTTATTCAGATGGACATCATCTAAACCTTTGATTTCTTTTTGCTTCAAATGATCACACTACTCCTTCCTCTTTTACCTTGACTCATTTATCTTATCCTTCAGTGATTGAATGAATTTTTCAGCATCTACAAGATTTTCCTTTAATTCCATGACCTCCGCTTTAGATTGATCAAGATCATCAAGTGCTTTGATACTGATTGTTGGACACTAGGAACACTAAGAGGGGGGGTGAATTAGTGTTCACTAATTTTAATTTCCAAAATAGATCCAAAATAATTAAAACCAATAATTAAACTTCATATATCATTTGCAACACAAAATAGATAAAATCATGCAGTCACATTAATGAACACCATAACACTAGATATTTTTACATGGAAACCCTGTTAGGGGAAAAACCACAGTGGAGATTGATCCACAATGTTTACTCTATTAAAATTAAAATAGAAAGAAGTGGAATGTAGTTGCATTCAGGAACACTGCCTAGAGCTCACCTCTCAATAGGAAAGGCTCATTGCCTTACAAGCAAAATTAAGATTACAACAAAATTTTGAACTAAGAGAACAACATATACAAATTACAGAATTTAATTCCACTAAAGCTCACAATCAAATTTTGGATCTCTTAACCAGATCACACTTCTTCTCTACTGTGCATACCAAAATTATTCTTCCCTCGAACAACTGATTTTCTCTTTTCACTCTCTTCTTGATATTCCTTCACTATTGCATTATATCTACTACCATAACTTGCTTATCACACACAAAATGGTTTACCAATCTCCTTTATATACCTGCTAAATAAAAATTCAATGTATGTCGGCCTCACAATAAAATATAATATTTTTTCTTATGTCGGCTCAAGTCACTAATTAGAATCGATGCGTACCCACACAAGTTGGCTAGACTTTATTAGGGACCCAAAACAAGATTTAAAACATAGAAAATAGAAAAATACATATTCCACTTATATCCATGATACGCCATATGAAACATGTTGGCCACAATGGAAAATAAACCATGAAACACGCTACTGAATCTCTTAACTCGAAATATGACTTAATACTATACCACAAAACTCATCATAGGATAGTGTAAATGCTAAGAAATATTTCCTGGAGATCCACACCATGAAATGATGATCTAGAAAAGTGATAAATTCAACTTGCCAACCAAATGTCCTATTCTTCATTCTTTCTATCAATAGATTACAGAGTCTTAGTTTCCTTTTCGATATAAACAATGCTAATACTATGGAGCATACTGCTAACTCTGGTTTCCATCAATGACAACACAAGTAGCCAAAAAGATCTCTCAGAGCCATATGCCAACATGAATTTTCTGAGCAATCCTTGGTCCAT
>VDFB02148722.1:0-12736 GCA_007258455.2 Sequoia sempervirens | reverse complement strand
TTCCTTCTATTGTGATGATGTCATTGTCGATCAAGTCTTGAATGGCATTCTTCAAGGCTTGGCAGTTGTTTGTACGATGACCTTTACACCGATGATAATTACAATAGTATGCCTCATTCCATGATGGAGGCTTTACACTGGGTTCATAATTCCGTTGAGGCAGCACAGTAATAAAATTTTTGGCCATCAACTCTTTGAATGCGGATTCTAAAGATTGTCCCAATGAAGTGAAAGCTCTTCTATTCGAGAAGAATGAAAATCTTTGTGGATTTGAATTCGAGGTGTTCCCTAAGGAATTGTGATTGTTATTGGTTCCTCGATAACCTTGGTTGTTGGAAGTCCCTTGATTGGGAGTAGAGTGTGGATTTTAATTGTTCCTCAGAGGAGGAGGATTATTTCCATGATTTGCAATCGAGTTGACATTGTTGTTGCGAGTGTTTGGAGTACTGAGGACAAATGGTTTGGTTGAGGCATGATTTGCATCAACAACACCATCATTCACCATATTTTTGTTGCGAGTCTAGAATTTGGACTTGTCCTGATTATTGTGATGGTTAGATGAGCTAGGATTTTCTTTGTCATGTTTGATTATTCCTCTTTTGACCAAAGAATTTTCGATGGTAATGGCATCTTCAATCATTTTCTCAAAAGGAGGACAATGTATGTTCAAGTGATAGCTCATTTTTGAATTTAAACTGTTAATGAAAGTAACCATCTTTTCCTTTTCAGGAACATGACGTGGATATCTGGAAAACATTCTTCTCCATCTCTGAAGAAATGTAATGAAAGATTCACCAGGTTTCTGTGCAACCTTGCAAAGATCTATCATGGTGATCTGGTGTTGTATGTTGTAGGTATATTGTGATATGAATAGGTTGATCAATTCTTCAAATGTTCTGACAGGAGGTGTGATTTTAGATAACCATTCCATAGAATGTACTCCAAGGCTCCTAGGAAACAGTCGCATCAAGTAAGTATCTTCGTGAGTGAATTCCAATGTCATGTTCCTGAAGTCTCTAATTGGATCGATTGGATCTGTTTTCCCATTATAGTGATCAAATTTTGGCATTTCACAGTGCTTGGGAAAAGGAATCATGTTAAGACTTCTATCGAAAGGATAAGGACAAATGTCCTCAAGAGTGTATTTCTTTGTGGTTGTTCCCCCTTGTAATTCTTTAACTTGTCCTTGAAGTGCCTTGATTTGTTGGGTCAAAGCACTAAGATCAAAAAGGGGTGTCTCTTCAGGTTTATTTTTCAAGTTTTCAGTGTCAAAGTCGTGAGGCAATTTAGCCCCTTGTTCGGCTAGATAGCGAAAATATTTCTCCTTATCTCGCTGCAAGATCTTTTCAATAGCTTTATGGAATTTTGGATCTTGCTCAGCCTCTCTAAGATGTTCCTCATCTTGTTCCTCATCACTATCTACCTAGTTTTTATCTTTGTAATTATGAAAAGGATTTTCTTCTCTATTGTCCATGTTGTTGTTGAAAAGTGGATTTTGATTTATGCTGAAAAGGGGATTACTGCTTTCTCCTTCTTGAATGTTCTGAATATGAATTTCTTTTTGGATTGTATCCTTCAGTTTATTGTGTTGAGATCTTGTGGAGATAGGCATATGTTTTTGTAAAATTCTTCTAAACTTAGATCCTAGTTTTTGACAAGTGCGATGGTGATGATATCTTGATCTGATAAGATATGGAATCTTATGATATGATCAAGGATGCTCTTAACTTATTGATTGTGGCCTCCAATTTATGAAGGATTTTAGAATCCTGTTGGAAAAGTTGAACCAAAAATTAGAAAGCTATTTGAGAGATGCACTCTTAAAGTTTTGATCTTTGTTTTCAAAGAAAGGTTCCAAAATCAATGAAGGATTTGATTGGGATGTGAAGGATACTCTATAGAAGGTTGTGGTATGTTATCAAATTCAAGAGGTTGGTTATGATTATGCCATTGTGACAGAGCTAATCTCTGATAATAAGCTTGAGAGTCTAAGGAATCTACAACATATTCATCAGTGAATCCTCTAACAAAATCCTGATATCTGTGAAGAAATCCTCGATAGTGAAGCAAGACTTGTCGACTTTTGTACAAGAATTTTCTCTTTTGCAGTGTTTTCTTGTATCCTAACGGTTTCTTGGGTTTTTTGATTCTCTTAGATAATGATTTCTTGGGAAACTTTGTTGACTTCCAATCTCTAACCATGGGAAAAGTGTTGGGAATGTTTTTGAATCAATGATATGAAAAACTCTTAAGTGGCTTTTAGTTGTTGTTCTTCATGTTCCTTTTGGATGATCTCTTTATCTGAATTAATGTAATGGAAGACACAACAAACATTTTTGAAAACAGTTGTTCTTAAAGCCCTATACTAACATGAAGTGTTTGATCAAGAAAATGTTTTTCATCAAATGTTTCCACAGGTTTTCCACATGAAAGACAATTCAGACAAACTCACTCTTAAATGTTCAAGTAGGTCATTCTAGTAATCAACAACCCGCATCTTAGAAATGCATCGACTCACACAGCGGTGTCACCCCCGAAGGGGCGCCCATGTTTTTGTCTTTTCCAGGCGCGTACTCAAAGTTACGGAAGTGGATACCGGATCCCCTGAGCAAACGGTCCTTGGCAGTTATATGGTGAGTGTCTTGGGGGCAGATTCTTCCCTCCCCTTGCATTGTGATTATTATAATGTTTGGAAACTGACTTGGCTGGCCACTACACTAGGTTCGTAGTAAGGATTTCCGTTTGGTGCGGCAATAATAAACTCCCTTAGGAGACCTCCCAACCTTTAGAACAAAGGTTTTGGGGATGGTTATCTTGCACACTACCGGAAAAAGAGGGTTTCCCTAGATTTGCTTTAAATTTTATAGTGGGTTGGAATATCCTGGCTTTGGCTTGAACCCACTTGAGTCGTTCTCGTAGGGTGAGTAATTTTTCCCACTATAGCAGGCTCTCTAAAGGATGTAATTGAAACAATAAAATTGCATGAAAATTAAAAAAAAGCAAGTCTGGTATTTTGATCACCCAGTTAAGGGGAGAGCATAGACCTATTGCCATAGTCAAAGCAAGCAGATGTTCTTTTTAAGTTCCAAATTATGATGATCTAATCTAAGTGAAGATATTGCTTCACCAAAACAAATTGTTCAAATTTTAAGCATAAAATCATTGTTTGGTGACTATCTGGAATTGCTTCATTTTGTTAGATGCTACCTAGAAGTTGCTTCATTTAAAATTTAGAAGAAGAAAAATTATGCTGCGGAAGGTGTGGACTTCAATTACGTATTTTTTGTATAGTCTATATCTTTTCGAACAGAAGCTATATGCACCAGAAGATATGGCTGGCCCGAACGGAGGTATATGCACGGAACATATGCTAAATGCACCTAAATAGATGCTTTATGCGATATGAATGCTATATGTGCCTAGAAACTAAAAGATAATAGCAAGAAATATTTAAATGCTTTAAAATGTAGTTATGGTGTATGCTGAAAAGCTCTATATGCATGTGGTACTCTATACCTAAATAGTTCTGAGATGTGCCTAAATAGTCACGGGATGTGTATACTTGATCCTGAGATGTGCCTAAACAATCATGGGATATGCTTTAAAATTTAACCAAAATAAAATTCTAAAATCCACAGCCCATCTTGGCGTCAAAATTTTTGAATCGCCAAAACTCAAAATTTTCAAGAAAAGCTGATTCCAGAATGCGGAAACTATCAATAGAAACTTGCAGAAAATGTTAAATTTGTGGGTTTGAGCCCCACAGTGGGTGACATTTTATGTGTGAGTGAAAAATGTACCAATGTAGATGAGATCAAACACATTAATAAGACATTATATCAGAAAAACTGAAAAGAAATGAAATATGCAAGCCATGCTTGACTTCCCGAAACCATCTTATCTTCCTCAACTTGATTGTTTATTTGGTTTCGGATAGCTCTTAGATCAGCAAATCAAGCTCAACAAAATGGCGACTAAAAACTGAATTTAAGAAATACAACTATGCTAAATGCAAAGCTATCCTAAGATGAGAAGATTGTTGTGATATTGAAACTGATATGAATGCATAAGTTGATTGCCTGTATGAATGTAGATATGCGTAGGTGTGAAAACGTGAGTGTGTGTGTGTAAATGTGGATGATTATGCGTAGTGTAACCAAAAGCTTGGATTTGCACCAGAATTTATAGAGTTTTCAAACAGATTTGATTGGCTGAATTGATCGACGGTCCGGATTAAGCTTGTTTGAACGAACGGTGGGAGATTTTCGAAAGTGGAAGAGAAGGATGGAAGGTTTCCCTTTTCTTTCAATTTTTGTCATTGAGTTTTGAAGGGAAACTTCCATTTTGAAAAGTGAGATGCGAATTTGGAAGAGTAAGTTAGCACGAGTTAGAAATTAAATAAAATATATTTATTTAATTTGGAAGTGGAGATGAAAATGGAAATCTACATAATTAAATAACTCATATTTAATTATGTTTAAAAATTAAATTAGGGTGAGGAAATATTAAATAAAATATTTAATATTTAAATCGATTATGGGATGGAGAATATTCCATTATTCGAATATTCAAATATTCAAATTTTAGAACCAAATGATAATTAAATATAAATAGATTATGACAATTTATTTAATTTAATCAAGCGAAAGATAAAAGGTGAGATGAAGAAGATATTCCATTATTTAAATATTCAAAATATTTAAACTCTAGAATAGGATGATAATTAAATATAAATAAATTATAAAAATTTATTTAATTTAATCAAGCGAAAGGTGGAAATGTTAGTATTTAAATAAAATTATTTATTTAATTTAAGGTAGAAGAATTTAGAAGATGAACGATATAAATAAATAATTAAATTTATTTATATGTAGATGACATTAGAGGAATTAATTAAATAAATCATATTTAATTAATTAACAAGCTTAATCATGACCATTTTTAGACGTATACAACTAGCCTTAGAAAAATGAGGCATCTAAGAACAATAACAAAAAATGTATCCAAGCAATGATAGTAAATAAAGGAGATATTTTGAAGATGGTCATCGACAAATATAAAGAAGCAGCTCGATGGGAAAATAAAGTCGATAAAGTGAAGAAATACTATGATGACATAATAGAGCAAAATGACATTGAGTTATCTAAAATAAAAATGGTAGAAAAATCAGATGATAACTTAATGATAAAAGAAAATATTGCAAATCATGAAGCCATTTCTAAAATAAGAACATGGATTGAACAGTTAAAATTAGAAAGGAACATGGTTGAGGAATGCTTGAAGGATGTGGAATTCATTAAAAAAAAGGTAGAAGATCAAAGGTATAAGTATATATCATTGATTGATTGATTGATTAAATGAATGATCTAGATAACTTAGAGGATGAAGAGCCAATTTTGATAAAATTTAAAAGGATTTTTGTTCCCGCATTAGAAGATCCTTTGAAAAATATGAATGAATGCATATTTGATGAAGTGATGATTAAGAAATGACTAATAAAGGAATACCAAATAACAAATAAATAGAGAAGTACATAGCTAGCAAAGTTATCAAGTATATACAATACCTGTAAGTATAGATGGGAAGTATGACAGTGTTTTCCAAGGGAAGGAATTAATAAAATTCTAGTTTCATTCTATGAGTATAGAAGAAGGAAATATACCTTGGAAAAGGAAGTGATCATTGAAGATGACAATGAGATAGATTAAATGACAACCATCATTCAATTTGCAAACACTTAAATTGCTATTAAGTTTGATAGCAAAGCCATCTAATGGATTATTGTCAAGCTTGGTAAATTTCTATGTGCATATGCAATTTTGTAGAAATTATGTGATATTGATATGTTTAGATACGTTACTACCATGTCACTATTTTGTGAAGATATTTTGAAAGAGTTGGATATTGCATAATATGTTGTCAGTTGTCATAATGCTATATAGGTCTGAATTTGAAAGGTATTGTGGATGCCAAAAATTGGCAAGGTAACAACCCTTTGTGGGAAACTTAGTTTGTGGGGGACCTATTGCGCTAAACTGAGTAACCTTTGGATTTTTAAAGAAGTTGGCTTCTTCTGTAATTGGTTTTTTTGGAATGGGAAAAGGAAGCAAATATAAAAATAAAGGATCTAACTAAGGTGATGCGCCATAGTTTAGATAAAAGGCATGATAAACCTATCTTTTGGATATGATCTAAGGGCCCGCTTAGCAATTTACCATGTCCTAGAATAACAAAAATTAAAGATTGAAGCATGAACATCACTTCAATGACATAAAATAATTTTCACACCCATTCACTAAAAAGAGGAGTCAAAAGACATGATCTAAACCAGTAAATTTGCATTAAAATTATAGAAGTTCTACAAATGAACCATTCAAACAATAATGGTGCAGTATAAAGTTTATCAATAGCATAAGAAAGTAGAGAGGTTGAACAATGGCACAATTTGTGAGTTCTTGCAATAATCTAAACAATAAAAAGGCCTGGTGTCTCTCTAAAATCCTATAATTCTTGAACCCGTGGAACTTGGAACATGTAACATGTAATCTTTGAACCCCTCTTCAGAAGCAAAGAGCAATATATAGCCAGTATCCCCATCGCCTAACGAGCAGTAACTGAAAAGATTTGGAATCCTAAGTAATGATGCAGTAGTAATGATTCCCTTGGCCATTGCAACAGAAAAATATTAGGGCCATAGCATTTGGTTGCTCCTCATCTAGGTGCATCCCCTACGAATGATAGCAGTGGTCTTGACAAAGTCCTGAGCAGACAAGTGTCACCACCCAGTATAGGAAGTTAGAAATGTGGCAGCATATCGCAGCCCATAGCTTGCTCCATCCTATGTGTTGAAGAAGCATTCGTAAGGAGACAGATGGTAGCATGGCGCAACCCGTGGTTCATTCTCCCCTCCCTTCATTGAAAGCTTGTGCTAGGATGACACATAGCAACAATGTTTACTATAGACACCACTTGTGGGGCCCACCAAATCTTTACGCAAATGAGAGATACATGGCATGCACGGGGGGGGGGGGCGATGAGGAAGTAAAGGGAAGTAGTTAAAAATAGCTTGTGGTGAAGACACGT
Organism: Sequoia sempervirens; assembly: GCA_007258455.2. Classification (NCBI taxonomy): domain Eukaryota; kingdom Viridiplantae; phylum Streptophyta; class Pinopsida; order Cupressales; family Cupressaceae; genus Sequoia; species Sequoia sempervirens. The sequence goes on along the minus strand of VDFB02148722.1, from coordinate 5,653 downwards.
GGGAGCATAGTGGGGGATGGTAGAAGAGTGAAGCAAGGAATTTCTTCAGAGAGCGCTGAGTAAACATGTGGCGGAGGCCGACGATCATTTATCAAAAGGGGTTGATGATGTTCATTAGGCATGGGCCAGTACTTAGCAAAAAAAAAAAAAACTCGAAGGGAGCTTGATGAATTTTACATTCACAGGTATATTTCACTTGCTAATTTTCAAAGATTAAAGGTGTGAATCCTCCAAAGAATATTCCCAGTGCTGACTACTACCAACTTTCAAGATGCTTATTCTAAAGGAATATGCTTTTGTTCCACTTTGAATTGCAACTGTCAATTGATCTTGATTAATGTTGAGCCATTGATTATTGTAACTAACTTTGGCACATTGTTTCTATAAAATTCCCAAAGATATTCTCTTAGAAGGATTAAAAATTATTGATTACTATCAAACCTAAGCTAGAGAACTGCTAACTTCAGGGCCTTGCTTCATGGTTTCTCTTCACTCTCATTAAAATTTCTTGTATATTTTGGTAAAGTTTGGTAAACTTGAGACTAGTTTGAAGGTCATTCCAAATTGTAAATCATAAATTGATTGTAACTTGCTATTTTCCTATGAAATATCAAATTGTTGCACTATAATTCAGATGCATTTGAACCATTTCTTTGAATGATAAGTTTTTCTTTGAAGATTTGCATTATTTTGTATGTAGTTGTGTGTTTGTATTTATTGAAAGATATGTATGTGCAATTACTAAAAACCAAATTTCTTAGCCCTTACTCCTTTCCTTAATATTTTTTTTTATAAACCCTTTCGAAAGTTAAGATCTAATGAGATAAATTGAAAATCCTTGTTAATATTTTGAATGAAAGAATATCATTGGGAAGATCTATATCATATTCCTTATGTATAATGGATTGTTAACATTTGTGACATTATAAATGATGAAACAAGTAGTAGAAAATATTATATGACCAATTAATCCCCCCCAAAAAGTTAAAGAATTCCATTGCATACCATAAAGACCAAACACATGAATAGTATCATTCAAGGTATTTGAATAAAAGGTATACCAAAGTGTCTGAGCTAAGTATGATGAAGTAGAAAAGATGAGACAAAGATAAAGGGATTTAGCATTTATAGGAAGAAGGCAACAAAAAATATCTCATTTGTTGAATTTTAAAAAATAAAATAATTTATCTAGTTGGCACTAGAACAAATATATGTAACATAATTTCCAAAGTGGGGTGATAGAGGCAAACATTTTCTGGGTGGAGAAATGGGCACAAAATTCAAAAGAATATCCTGGCATGGACCCTTTAATTTAGGCATCATTTTATGATAGAGAGGTCCTAATTTTCTAAAGGAATAGTTGAAGGAAAGATAATGGAGAGTAAAAATACTTAAAAATTATATGGAAAAATTGAATAAAATAAAAAATTCAATAGAATATGCTATGGTAAGGATTGAAAAGTTAATTGAAGATCTATCTTGCAGATTCTGGGAAACTCCCTCATCGGTGTAGCCCATCTCAAGAATCATTAAGGAATTCACAGATTCCCTACATCAACCAATATCAAAGGAGGCAATCGCCAAAATAATGAATTGCAAGGTTTCCATGAAGAAGTTCCAAGAAGACTTGGTAGGATTTGGTAAACAATAGGAGTTGGAGTGGTTGAATTTCTCCTAACAAATAAAGATAAAGTACCACAAAGGACCAAATGTGAATGCTTTGGCTAAGGTGATCAATGATTTTTGAGAGCATTATCTAGACTTGGAATGATACTTTAGAATGGGAATTTTATTAATTATTAATTATTTATTATTTCAATAATTATAATAAATCAACTTCCACATTGATATTTCTTCTTTTATAGGATAATCCCACCCACTGTAAATCAGGTGCTTAGTTTCATGGAAGTTCAGGCCCACCCAGCCTTTGGCCCCACCAAACCCCTTTATCCAAATCTGTAATCCCTGCTGCTGTTTTATGGTCTCCTTTATATTCCTGGCGGCTGCATTACGGGCCTTGCTGCACATGCCACTCTACTAAAGACCTGGCCGGATTCCTTGCAAATTGCTGCACTGCCGGAAACAAAGATCATTCCCATTATTTCTAGCCAAATGAGCATTGGCACACATGATGCGCCACCCCTCTCTCATTTATCCAAAACCGAACAATACATGATCAATCGTTGCTCACAGTCGTCCCCTAAAACAGCCAAGGCCATGGCTCGGATTCGATGGCCTTTGGAAAATCCCAATAAGCTAGCCTCCTTGTGGGAAGGATTGTACCGGGCCATAGTGTGAATATTTCGTGTGAAAATAATCTGCACCTGGATGGTCCATCGGGATCCTATCCGGACCGCTTGACCTGAGGAAATAAATTTGAAACTAATGGTCCATCGATTCTTTAGCTCTGATATCCTGACCTTACTCAATCTTGATCTCTCCCTAATCTTGAAACACATTTACAGTTCTCAGAATTCTGCTTAGTGCTAATTAAATCTATTTTAAATAATTTAAACGCAGAGAACCTGCATGAGTTATTCCAGATCCGTGTCTGCAAAAGAAAACTGTACAAATAGATCCGGTGCCCTTAGAGATTGAATATTGGCCGTTTGAATCCAAACGTAGATAGTCCCAAAACACCTTCACGAAATTGAGCATCACATTAACCACTTAGTTGTCCACAACGGTCAAGACTTGGCTTAAAAGGAACTTTGGAGCATAATATTTTATTTTCAATAGGAGTAAGTGATCTCATTTACTTAGAGTTGGTTGTGCTAAAACCATCGTCAATAGGTATGTATCTCATTCAACTATGTAAATAGTTTTTTAGTTGTTATGTTTTAATTTTTTAAGGTTCTTTGATCTCAAGTTGCTAAGAAATTTGGGAAAATTGGATTTAGTGTAATGCTTTTTCAGTTCCCTTATTTTATTTTGGCTTCATTTCTTTGTATTCTAAAAATAGAAACTATTTACTAGTTTTGTTCCTATGAAAATACTTGTAAAATGTATATATTATCTTAAACAAAATGCTTTATCTTTTGTAGGTTGGTTACCCAATACCAAAGGTAGGGTGGAAAAAACCTGGTATCCTATGTCACTTCTTAATTTTACATAAGCTTGATGTTTCATATGGGGTTTGTAAAAGATGTTGCAAACAAAAATGCTAAAACTAGTTCTAATGTCTTGAGTTATGAGAGTAGGTTTATTATGTTGTGCACATTTACCCAAAATGTTTGCAAATGCTTATTTATATTTATAATATATTGGTTTTGAATTACTAAAATCTAGATCATAATGCAAGAGTGTTGAATATATTGGATAGATAGATTGCTTAATGTCTAATGCATACACTTTTTTCCCTAGATTTAGTTGATGGGAAATTATTTTTGAATCAGTGAAAGGGATTTTCTAAATATTTTGATGATTAAACTTCAACAGTTGGATCTTGACACGTGTTAGTAGGGCACAATATATCGGTCTTTGATCTTGATGTTATACTACATAGAGCATAGGTAAATAGTGCTTTTTTGTTTTGTTTTAAGAGTTATAGCTTGAAGTAGACAAAACATGCTATGCTAGAATATATTGGGCATGGATGAATTTTATATAACTAAATAACTTTGTTTATTTTAAAATTAATTGTTGTTTGGGCCACTCTATTTAAAGTGTTACATCTTCAACAAAGAGCCAAATGATATGTACATGTAAATATTTGCTACTTCAATTTAAGGACTTAAACCTTTGTTTGGTAGATAATATACTTTTTCTATTTGTAATAGACATGCAAGGTGCCTAGCAACATGTAGTTGAAAGTTAGAAGGCTCAAACACTCTGCAATTCCAAATATTAGCAAAGGAAATAGTCGCTTTGGAATAGGAGCAACTCTAGGACTCATGGCTTGTATTACAGGTCTGTTGTTATGTGATACATATTTTTTTTTCCTGTGAACTATTGAAAGAAGTATTTCATCCATCTTTAAAGCTAACAAATCTAGTATTAATGGCCTAATAAAACTACTATTAATTGTGATTTTTTTGGCTATTCTAATTCAAGTAGGTTATTATTATCTTATGTATTATTATATTAACTTCATTTGTAGGTCAACTATTCTTTGACACAATTTGTGAATAATTAGTTAGGAAGGAATAGAAAATAAATTGATCCTATTGATATTCCTATAATGTATCAAACATCGACTGGCCTATTGGAACTAGTAGATTTCAAATGTGATACTGTTAAATAATAATTTGTTTACATCCCATTGGAATGTTATAAGATCAATTTTCAAAACCTTCAAGAGAGTTTTTTCAAATTGGATTTTCTTTTATGGATGCACTGACTAAACTAAGTATGGTGGCTTGGTGCCAATTCAAGTTGAATGTGTTAAAACAAATTCTTGGTTGTCTCTAAGATTCGTTTCATCAAAGTGTGCTTTGTATTCATACATGAAATTAGAAATATTAATGGAAATGTTTGGAGAAAAAATGTATAAGTGAATTTCATGTTGTTTATTAAATTATTTCCTGCCATGGTTTTCCTAGTAAAAAATATATTCATCAACATCCTTGGCTATAGGGGGCTAGGGAACAAAGAGTTGAGTGTCTTCTATTGAATGCGTTCCATGCAAGGAAATATATTATACCAAACAAGATGTTGATTCTAGATAAAGACCTAACTGCATCAAAAATAAAATTAGCTTCAAGTTTCTATGACAAATACATTCTACTTCTTGAATTCAACAATTTTTATCCCTCCATTATATATTTTAGCAATGAAACTTTACAATAATGTTGGCCTAAATTTGTAGGCCAAACATCAATGTTCTAGCAACACTATAAGAATACTAGAAAATAGTTATCTATTTCAGTGGTAACTATTTTTTGTTAGTGCAATATCCCTTCCATAGCATTGTAGATCTCCTCCTATGTTCAATTAATTTATGTAGATAACATATATACAACTTAAAAAATCCAATACATCCCTTATTAAGTAATTCATTATCCTAGAGGTGCTTCATTTAAATTGTCTACCAGGGAATCATAATATTGAGATGATGTTGGCACTATATGTACAAGTAAGAATCCTAAAGCCTCCTAATTTATTGTGTATTCTAAAAGTAACAAAAATAAATCTAATTGAAAGCAACCTAATTGAAATAAATATATCTAAAAAAAATTAGATAAATGACAAGTGTTGTGGGTAATTGTAATAATTGCTACAGGTAACTATTCTTATGCAAATGGTAACTTAATGAATCACTTATGCTGCAACTTAATTCAATAACAATTAATTGTTTATTCAACAACTCAATAGACTATAAATCAAAAAATACAATTCAAAAATTTATTCTACTGCAGCTAAATAATATAAACTACAATGGATATTGTAGTACCTCAAGTGGTTCTTTCTTGAGTTGCTACAACCCCACAATATTCTTCCTCAAGTCCTAACTCAGAGATTCATAGAAAATACATTATTCTTCTTTATTACAATTCAATCATACAAAACTTAAGAACATAGTATCTGATTGATGATACTTGTATTTAAATTTTCTTCATACATAATATAGCTAAAAAAATATCTCACAAGATTAGACACATATACAAGATCTTTGAGAGTTCCATTTTTTTGGATTGAAAACAAATTATAAGCA
>VDFB02148721.1:0-10645 GCA_007258455.2 Sequoia sempervirens | reverse complement strand
TTATACAACACATAATTCAAAGTGAAGCAAAGGGTAACTACCCTTATGGGTAGAGATAAAGGTGAGTTTGAAAGGATTTGGAAGGAGACAGTTGATAAAATATCAGACATTGCATAGAAATATGGTATGACTTCAGTAGACAAAGAAGATACCACTCTGGAAGTCACTACAAGAGAAGAAGCATAGGATATTGATGCTCGACATGAGCATGCAATAGAGGAAGGGTATACACATGACAACATTCTTCCGAATGTGGAAGAATTGATAAAAGTAGATGAAGTAGAGAAGAATGTTGAGGATGATGCAACAAAGGGGGATACCTCTCCTCCTTTGGTACCTAAAGAAAATGTTGAAAATACTCAAGGAAAACCAAAGACACTTCCTCTACATAACACAAATAAGTTTGTAGAGGAGGAGAATGTAAGGATGGTGATGAAGAGAATGTTAATGCAGAGAAGAAAGAACATGAAAATAATAAGAAGGAAGATTAAGATAAGAATGAGGATGCATTTGGAGATGCAAAAATAGAAGAGACTCAAGCGAACTCTGAAAATAATAAGGAAAAGGAATTGAAAGAGAAAGTTGTAGAGATTACAAAGGCTTCTGGTGAATCCTCTGGCTCCTCTAAAGATTCCTTGAAGAATTTACTAAGTATGCAGCTCAATTTCCAGCCTGTTGTATCATCAGAACTGCTACAACTACCAATGCAATAGGGAAACATAGATCTTGAAAAGATTTTCCCCCTCCACAAGCTTCAATTGGGATATTTATTCCATGCATCTTCTAGGAAGGAGATCATAGAAACACATCCGAAGAGCTAATGGAAGAAGCATTGAATGTATTACAAGAAGCCATACTCGGTGCACACATTAATAATTCACTTTCTGGAATGGAAAATTTGAAGTTATTAATTGATTATTTTAAAGAGTATGATGTTGGCCTTAGAGGACAAGTTGAAACTGAAGTTGAAAATAAAATGAATGATAAGAAGATGATAGAAATCACTGAGAAGTGTGCTCTTGCACATAAAAATTTTCATGAAAACCTAAAGGATGCACAAGTTTGTGTGGGTGAGGCAAAGGATTTGTTCCAATATTGTATGAAGTGGCTTGGAGCCACATAGAGTATCAATGAAATGGACTCTATTGAGTCCCAAATCAACAATGCCTCTAGTGCCTATGATCTAACACTTGACCTGGTTGGAGATACAAGGAATGTTATAGAGGATTTGCATAAGAGATTATTTTAGCTATAGGCCCAAAAGGAGAATATCATTTTGTAGTTTAGAGGGATAAGGGACTTGGTGAATTCCAAATTCATATTTGTTTCAAGTGCCCTTTTGAGTGCTAATAAATCTACATAGATGAATCTGGTACCTAGCACTTTGGAAGAAGGAGAAGAGATATTAATGGAGTTAGAAACACAATGTAGATTGCTTGGGGCAGCCAAGAAGACATTGGAAGAAGGTAAAGAGGTGTGGAAAAACCATGTGCAGAAGCTACAAGAGTCAGCCTCTTTTGGTTGACAACATTTATTATTCTTTATGCATTTCTAGTTTTCAATTTTAGATTATGTGTACATATATGGAGTATATAGAGTAGTTTCCAGTAAAAAAAATTGGTTTTGCTCTAGTAAATGACTTAGGGGAAGTCATAATTCAATCTGTTAGTTTGTACATATGCATATATTTCTCAGGGGGAGATCTGGTATATGTTAGAAAAGTTGTTGTATGTTTCATTTTCCTTGACAGGGAGAATATGTTGGAGAATATTTTGGAGATGTTTTGGCATGTTGCCATCAATGACAAAGGGGGAGATTGTTGGAAGAATGAGAATTTTTTCATTGATGTTGTTGTTGGAAACATGAGCATGTAAGATAAGCACAAGGCATAATATTATGTGTTGCAGTGTTGTCACTGATTTCAACATTGTATCTTGATGAGGAAATCATGGTGCAAATCATTTTGGTTGGTTCTAACACGCTTTAGGATGTTTTTGGAAGATAATTTTGTAAGCTTTGATCTGGTGAAGCCAATTGTGATGAAAAATTATTGTATTTTTACAGTGCTTCTAGGTACAGAGCATCCAGTTTTTGGCTCCGCCTTGGTTTGTGAATTAACCTTTATCTTTGCGGGTCTAGTATATTTTTGTTGGTTGATAGAAGCATCTAATTCCATAATCACGTCTTGTTTTGGATTTTAGTTTGAAATATATGAATGACAAAATTTTGGCTTGGTAGTTACAGTAATTTCATGTGTAGTGCATATGAGTTGGAGAGTTTGCACTTCTCTGTGGATAGGATTTTGTTTTGTGAACTTAAGGAGATGTTGATAGATGTCAATAGAGTGTGAATTTTAGATGGCATAGCATTTTGAGGTTCACATGTTTGAATATGAGTACACAGTTGGAGAATTTTTGTATAGGTCTTTTGTGGTGCAGACCTAATAGGTTTGAAGGTATGTGAAGGTTAAGCAAGTATTGCAAAGTTATGTGGGAGCTATTATAGGTCCATGCCGACCTATTTCAAATTATTTTAATTATTAAATCTTGGTGTGAGGTGTGTGTGGAAAGATTTGAGCCAACAAGTCATATATTGTCTATTTTGTATGTTACATCTAATTAGGTTGACCTAATTGATGTCATGCTTGAAGTAGATATATAAGCTAGATCATTTTTAGTGTTTTGATGGATAACTTACATGCAAGTGATGCAAATGATGCAAATGATGTGAATACATTACAAATTTAAGTTGTGAATGTTGAATAGAATATTAGAGTGATGTGAATGCAAAGGAAAGAAGAGTTTTAGATTAAAAACACATAAAGTGTGTAAAGTCAATTTATTGAGCTTCATTGGAACTATAATTCATGCATATGGCAGATACAATTGTAATAGTTCAATCTAGGTTGTGAGCCACAAACTCTCTTCTATCTCTCTTTTTTGTCAATATGCAGTGAGTCCACTTGGACAATGAGTCCACTTGTAGTGAGAACTTCTGTAAATATACTATAACCAATTATAATATATTGTGACCTAATCCTCACTGTGGTTTTTCCCATTTTGGGTTTTCCACATAAAAATCTTGGTGTTCATGTGTTATGTGATGTTGTTGGATGTTTCATGCTTTCTTTCATTACTATAATTGAATATGCTATGTGGATTGGATGTTAAATGTTTGAATGGTTTAAAAGAGTACCAATTCACCCCCCCCCCCTCTCAGCATTCTGGGTTTTCAACACTATAATGTCTACAGATTCTAAAACTTGAATGATTTAACCATATCACTAAAGTTGATGAGTATAAATTTATTTTCTTTAGGGGTTTTATAAAAAGGTTTTCATGTAAGAGATATGCTAATCAAATACTAGGATGCAATCTAAATATATATATCCATCAACGTTATGTCCATACCCTCTACAATTTTATTTTTTTGAGGCATGTATGGAGTTGTCTTGTATCTCACAATTCCATTGTCTTTACAATTTTTTTTTTAAATTCTAAAAAAAAATCTCCACCATTGTTTGTTCTCAAGATATTGATCTCCTTCTTTGTATTATTCTCCATAAAAGCTTTGAACTCATTGAGTCTACAATAAAACTTAGATTTTAAAAAAAAACATTAAAAAATATAGTGATCTTCTAAGGAAGGTACACTAGAGGGTATGTGCAGATCATCATGCAAAAACAGCCCTTAAGTGGCAAAAATCTCAGAAAAAATCCAAGAAAGCAAAGCAACCACTGAACATTTGAATAAGTTATCTATATTATTTCAAAATATGTAAGAATAGAATTTGTAAAATTGAATGTAGTTTCTAAAATACTAGGGTTTATTTTAAAAATAAATAAAATTTATTTATGAAAATTTGAAATTTCCAAATGTAGTAGTACTTAAATTTCAGGGAAAACAAGAAGTAGGTGTCCTATTTCAACCACCCCAACCATAATAAAATGATAATTTTTTTTTTAAGATTTTATATATAAGTAGAGGACTCATGTCCTGATGTACGCATATTCTTTGTAATTTTTTTCCTAGTAAATACCACCTATGAATTTTATTACAACTTTTAGAAAATATAAAATCCCACCGTCTGACCAAATCTTAACTTGGTCAAAACTCTTTAAAATTTAATTTTTCTTTTTTTAATCCTATATTAAGTGAAGCATAGAATGTGACGCATGTTTCGGGGATTCAAAAAATATATGGCCATTTGAAAGTTATAGATATTTTTCAATCAAAATTTATCGATTAGGGACTTCAGGGTCAGAATTTAATAGAAAGTCTAAACAATAATTATTTATTAAATCCAAATTAAATCATAATTCTATATTTTGCAGCCGGAGAATCTCTTCTAAAAATCCTTTTCTATTTTATTAATTTTGGGTGAAAGCCCAGCCAGCCACATACCCCTACAAATACCCATAATATTGCCACTTTTTACACTCATGATCCCCATTTATACCCTAGAACAAGACCAAATATATTACTATGAATCAAGTTCAATTTATCCCTATAGATGTAGTAAAGCTAAAGTAAAACTTTAACATGATTTTACTTTCCATAAATACAATGTTTTTTATTAGGTAAGCATGGATTTTGAATGGGCTCTAACCCCTTTACATCATGAAATATTTAGCAATAAGAACAACAACAAGAAACTACACACGAACCTAGCAAGATAGTAGAAGTAGGACAAGCAACCACACTAGTAGAACAGGCCAAGAGGCCACAACAAATATGCTAAACAAGCAAAAAAACATCAACCACCCCAAGGGTGGAAAACTAGGTAGTCCTCATACCTTTACAATTAGGAAGTAATGGGTCCAAAACCTAATCATCCAACAAAACAGGTCTTAAATCCAACAAAATAGATCTACAATGACTTGAACCCCAAAATTTCTTCAAATCAGGCTTCACAGCTAGCATCACAGGCCAACAGGCCACCCTCCATGCTACCAACAAAGCAGCCTATAACAATAGCCACCCCAAGGGTGGATAAGACAAACCATACTTCAAACCTTTACAAGTAGCATCCAACAGGTTGTAAAAACAACCAACCATAATTGTATCCACCCCAAGGGTGGCAAAGACAACCTACACCTCAAGGCAACAATGAAGCAACACCTTCCAAAAAACAACACCCTTAAAACAATATCTCATGTAAAGACTCTAGACAAGCATAGTAAGGGAGTCAGCAAGTAGAACATAACATAGAGGAGAAACAACCAACTTGAGGCACCACTCCACCCAACACACCAACTCCAACTCAACCTCAATATGAGAGAGCTCCCCTCTATAGGAGAGGATGAAATGAGAAACAAAACTACGAGAACCAACAATCTCCTACACAAATAGGCTCCACCTCATAAGGAACCAATAGAGAGAAAGGGGACAACCTACTGCAAATACAACCACCAACTCCACCTCAATAGGAGAGGTCTCCACCTTAGTAGTTGCAATCTCCACCTCCATAGGATATCCCAACTGTAGAAACTAGCAGTAAGCTGACACTCTGGTAGAATGAAAACACACTTCATCCCATGGCAACACAAGCTTCAGGTACCCTAAGAAAGTTGTCTTGAACATACCCCAAACTGTCAGAGCCAAAGAAGCCTTGCAACAGGAAAAACCACAGGAACACATAAAACTCACCAATCGGTTGAGCAAGAGGGGATCAAAGCAGGACCCAAACCACTTCAAAGCAAGACAGGGGCACTGCCACCCCTAGAGGAGCATTTTAGACTACCAACATAAACCAAACTCCAAAGGAGTGAAAACATATCTAGAGATCACTGGGAGAACCAACCTAGAGGCCAACAACACAAACCCAACAACTACCAAGAAGATAGAAGGTTGGATCAAAGAAAAAGCTAGCCCCTACACCAACATTTAGAGAAGCAAAAACCTAAGTTTTCATGACCCCCCACAAAGCCATGGTCCCCAACCAAGATATGGGGAGCAAGAGGGAGGGGAAGAAAAAAATAAGGGCTCAACCACTCAACCACTAAACAAGGCACAACATCAATGAACTCTGGAGAAGAGAAACCCAAAGCAAAGAGACTTGAGCAAAGGTAGGACTGCCAACCCAAAGCCAACCAACTAACAATAGAGCGATCACCATGCATCCAAGACACCACTCTAGAAGCCTAAGGATGGACAACACTCCAAAACACAACATGAGACCAACATCGGGGGCCCAAAAAAAGATAGGAACCCATGTGAAAGACAACCCTAAAGTAACTAGCCCCAACAAGGGCAAGAGACAGGCCAACAAAAAAGAAAAATAAAGAGCTCCAAGTGCTCCACAAAACACTCATCATTAGGAAAGTAGGCACCAATCCAATGCCTCTAAGCAACACCATCCACATAATGCCAAACAGAGAAGGCAATAGTGTCTAAGAGAGGACTTCCACAGATAGAATGATTGAGACAATAGACAACCCTGGAAGGAAATGAAACTACTCACAAAGATCCAAGCAAAATCCTTACAAAGCAAGCCTGATCCACCAGACCCCCAACGAGCTTCCATTATCATCTCAACCTCTGATTCAAAACCCCCGTCATATACAACATCAAAGGAATTTGAAATCCAAGTCTGCTCCCCTTCCCTCTTGAACGCTCTTCCATCTAGATCTTCTTATCACACGATGAACTATGGATATATTTATAACATTAATGTTTCAGTAATACAATGTTTATAAAAGTCAAAATCCAAGTAATCATCAACTAACCCATCAATTACATTTTCACATCTCAAAGCCCTAAGTTCTTTCTCACTAATGTGCCCCATGTGTTCATTCCACAATATAATTTTCTCAAAGCGAATCTTATGATTTTAAGAAGCATGAATCTCAAAATGGTTATATTCAATGAGAGTGGTCATGTCAAGGAAAAAAAAAGTTCCAAAACAAACTCCCTTAACCACCACCATCGCTCCATGTTTCATCATCTTCATTGTTGAAGACTACCTATACACCCACATCATGCATTTTAATTACAAACAAGAGGTTCTTTTCCAAACTAGGGATGTGCACAATGTTAGAAAGAGATTTAGTTTTTCCATCTCTAAACACAAGATTAACTCTACCATGACCAACAATCTTGAGAAATATTCTCTCAAATACACCTTTCCACCATTAATGATTTCATAGTAAAAAAAACCACTCCTAGGGATTCATGTGGAAAGAAGCTCATGGAAAGAAGCTCCAAAGTCAATTATCTATGTATCGTCATGTGCATGCATAGCAAGGGTTACAAAAAATGCATTTCTAGTGTCTTCATTTGAGGCCTTCAAATATAAATCATCATTGAACTCCTTTTTTCCCTTCTCTTTCTAAGTCATTAATTTGACCAAATTTGTTGAAGTTCCAACATTAAACTTTATATATGCTAAAAATCTTTAATCTCACCTTGGAATTTGATCACTTATCCTTTGTATTTTTGTTCTTTCTATTTTGAAAACCTTTGACAACCAGAGCATCTTCCACTTCATTTCCTCTAACAATAAAAAACCAACCACCTCCTCAAGTTTTAGTTTGAGATGATACTAATAATCACCATGACAAAGTTATCTAGTGAATCTGGCAAAGAATACATCAAGCTAATTTACACGAGTCTTTCTCATCTATCTTTACATCAATATAAGCTAACTAGCTCACCATGTTATTTAAGGCATTCAACTACTCCATTAAAATCACCATCACTCATCCTCAATGAATACAACTTCCAAAAAAAAATTGTGGATAAAGGATTGTCTATTACAAGTTTTGTAATTTTGTCTAGATATTTTTGTTGGTGTTTTCTCTTGATACATTTAAGACCAATGAATTAAAAAGGAAAAAGTGAACGGTCAAGCTTTGTGTTTTTTGTCAATCACTACCTAATCTTCAACAAACATACTAAAGAGTTTTCTAACTAAAATTTGTAGCCCCTTGTATCTCTATCAATAATATCTTACATCTTGAGGTTTCAAAGCTTGAAGTCAATGTCATTGAAATTAGCAATCTTAATTTTGGATGTGCTAGCTACTCTTTATACTTCAAAAACAAGAGCACCTATGAAAAACTCCCACATAAAAAAAAGATTAATTCAATAACATCTCATATGGATCTAATAAGCTACTTTAGATCTAATACTAAATAAAATAAAATTAGATTTGATCTTTACACTAATCATATGAGAAACAATGCAAGTAAGAACAAACTTATACAAATTTCTATAGAGTAACAATAAAGAGAACACAAGACATGCCTTGGGAAAACCCCACAACAAAAACACACAATATATTAAATTCAACGAGGTTAGAATACAATATCAAGTCTAGTGGTGCCAATTGAATACTTATTTTAATTCTAGAGTTAATTCAACAATATAACCTTGAAATAAAATCATCATACAATCTCCTTCCCATGCCTTCAAATTATAGACCAAGGAGGCCTGAGAAACCACCATTGGATTCCCAAAACCATGAGGCTAGTATTCCTCCAACTTGTCCAAGTTGAACCCATGCGCCTCCTCCAAGAGTTACTCTTGTATGGAATAGAATGTAAGTTCAAATGAAGACCTTTGACCATAATGACCAAAGGGGTTGAATGTAACTTCTAAAGTGCTTTAATAATTACACATACACAACCTCTTATATAGTTATTTTTGTCAATCAAAATTTTTCTTCCTAGTCTAGTATGTAGGCCTCATCTTCAATGTCCTCTTTCACCCATCATAATATAATTGTAAATTATATGTCATCAAATGCATCTTGAAATTCCCTCCAAGCATGGTGCCCCATTCCAACCAAATATTACAAAAAATCATAATAATTAAATAATTACAACTTCCTTACAATTTGCAAGGTGTGCAACGCTTAGTCTGAATAGAGGACCTAGGGCCTTAAAAGCTTCTTAGACATGCAAAGTTAAACACAATAACTTGAACAACAATAAATACATACTATATCAAACTAGGAAAAAAATATACCCTAAAGGATAGGCATGCAAGTTACATTTTCTCTAAAATGTAAGGAAATAAATGCACTATACATACATAAATCCTAAAGGATAGGCATGAAAGTTGCATTTTCTCTAAAATGTAAGGAAATAAATGCACTCTACATAAACCCTAAAGGGCAGGCATGAAAGTTGTATTTTCACTAAAATGTAAGGAAATGAATGCACTATACATAAAAGGGGTCTAAAGATAAAACCTTAAACAAATTAAAACCTAGATTTTTAAAAGAGTTTAGACTAAAATAAGGGGATCGAGATTCAAGTAATTAAGACAAAAAAAAAAGTTGAGAAGAGAAAGAGCTTATATAATATTTATTGTGTTATTGACTTTGACTACAATGACTAACTAAAATGTTACATTAAAGAATTGGAAATCCAAAACTAATACTCAATCAACGATCAAGGTCTTATGACAAATGATTTTTGATAGTTGGGATGTTTTCCAATTTTGTCCATATTAAATTTTTATTTTTTTAATAAAGATATGTCTAGGTTATCATTTTTAAATAAATTTAGACATATTCATAAAAAAGATGGGTGGATATAAAATCACACCCCAGACTCCATATGAGACTAAAGCCCAAAAAATTAAACACACGGTTATATTAGGGGATTGGCTTTGCATCCCTCAAATTTGATTTCATGCTTTCAAGGTGAAGATTCTCTTCAACGTAAGAATTCAACTATTTTTGTCAATTATTTAATTGATGTTTCATTTTTCTAAAGTTATGAAATGTTATAATATCTTATTACATATTCAAGTGCAAGCTAACAAAATTGAGTTAGTCCACTTTTTGGTGATCCTCAACCACTGCAACAATGCTCCTAGACACAGGGCCACTCACCTCCTCACAAGCACTGTTGAGGAAGGAGGTACCCAAGATACTCGCTCCCAAACTTCTCTCCCATCCACAAGAAGGGACCATGGTCAACAAATTGATTGCAGCCTCATCCATATTGAATATTACCTTCAAGATCTTTAAAAAAATGTTTGTTTGTGCTTATATCTAGGGCAAATGCCCTAGTTACCACCCATGTTCCAATAACCATTCATTGATACATGATTAAAAGCCCACTGAAGAATTTCAAATGTATCAATAGTTGTCCACTTTATATCCAGTGGTTACAAAAAAAAGTACTTAATTAGAGTTGTGCAACTTTATTGGTACCAATAGTGCACGATTACTGGGGCATTTGTGCATATGTATTGGATCAATTGTGCAAATTTTGTGATGGTCAAAGCAAACAATTATCAAGGCACTAGAAAATATGTATCAGATGTCAACTTGAAATGACCATTTTTTGACCCTTGGGTACATAACAAGTCCTCTCGTGTTCGGCGTAACTACCCAAAAACCAAAACAATAGCTATAACTCTTAAATTACATACAAAAAAAATCATTAAAATTTGTCAAAATCCAACATACCATTTAAGAACTTAAGATATACAAAATCAACTATAACGATTACTAATACTCTTCCCCTAAATCAACGAAACCCTCTATATATCATTCTTAATATAAGGACTTAAAGTTGGTCAAATAGAAAATATGAGTGAAAGACGCAAAACACTCATTCTAAAGTTGGTCAAATAGAAAATATGAGTGAAAGACGCAAAACACTCATTCTCAAGTCTTTGGTTGTCCT
>VDFB02148720.1:0-15752 GCA_007258455.2 Sequoia sempervirens | reverse complement strand
ATTGATGAAGAAAGAACCTTATCCACATCAATATTTCACATCAAAATATATGAGTTAACCACTAGAGTTAGAAATACGTTGCAAAACCTCACCCTCCCAATATTCTAATGGTAACCTCAGAAGCGTAACAAAGAAAATAACCATACTAATCCATTTATTCTCTAGATTAAAATGCAATAATTAACTAAAAATACTAGGCCATGTAAGAGGATTTTCACACAATTTGTGTGGATCAAAATAGAGGTCAAAATGAAGCCATTCATTATATTTGAGATCTTAGCATAATTTAATAAATTTTTATTTTCCTTTTATCCATTTCCTAGAAACATCAATGTTAGCCCTAGGTCCCATAAAATTTCCAATGAGAGTATTCCCCAACCTAGAAAATTCCATCTCTATGATTGAATTAAGAATAGTAAGAGAAATAATCTTGAATTTTCTAGTTGGATCTAATATAATAGACTAACTAGACTTTAATAAGGCTTATATGAAATATCTTCAACTTGGGATTTACTTAATTTTATAACATCGTATTTTCCAATAGCATTCACAAGATTCCAATGCATAATAAAAGCCTTATTATGTCCCTCCTTTATCTCCATGCACTAGGTCTTATAATACAAAGAAACCTAAACTATATCCTTTCACACAAGTGGTATATTTTACACCCCATTAACAACCTCCCTATCCCTACAAACACATTTTTATCTAGTCCAAACTAGTAAGATCTAGCATCTCTTTCTTCAAACATCATTATGGGGGAAAGATGAGTTTTTAAACCCTAGCCCTCCACTTATTCATAAAATGAAAATATAGTAATGTAAGAACCTTTCTCAACACCACACATAGGATATGGGAGTAGAAAACCTCTATAAAAACCTATTTTTAAATTAGAGACATTAGAAATTCTATTGGCCTTACCATCAACAATAATTGGTAGATTTATATATCTCTTCTAATGATATGAGGATATAGGATAGGAGCTTTTTTAATTTAATCAAGTTAAACCTTAAAGAAAACTTTATTTTTTATAGACACACACACACGCGTGCACGTGCACGCGAAAAAACACACGTGCATGCACGCGTGTGCCCACACACACACACACACACACACACATATATCTTTTTTTGTTGTCATCTAAAAAAAATATTCCACTCATCCTCGAGCTATCCATCTACCTTATCTTTGCAATTAATTTTTCTATCTTTTTCCATTCCAATTGATTCCTCCATGCTTTTTCCTCTTAATATTAGTTAAAAACTCATTTTCCTACTTCATTAGAACTAGTGTTGTCTATTAACCTTATGACAATAAATAATTAGCTAAATGACTTGGAATTAAAGGGTATAATTGAATTCTAATAATCAAGGATAAATTCTTATTTATTTTATGTCATGGGGAGAAATCAATTAAAATTCCTAAAATTATAATACCTACTAGTGTACTATACTAGTAATACTTTTAAAAAATAATGGTTTATTTGATCAATCACTCAATTAAATTTTTATATATAAAAAATAGGATTGAGATTATTGTCTTGATAATAATCCCCTATTGTTTTTAATGATTTTTTTATTAAAATTTTAACAAATTTATAGATGGTAATTAAATCATTTGAATAGTAGTAAAAAATGTGAATATAGAAGTTTTTTAGGTGTATCAATTCTAGTTAAACAAAAGTAGTCTACGTAATCACAACATATACCTCAATAAATCATGTGATATCCTTTTTAAACAAATGATAAAAAAATATTTAAATATATATTGCTATAAAATTACAAAGGAAAGAAAACTTTCCTAAAGGTTAATTTTGGATACTTGAACAAATGTGATTAATTAGAATAAATCAAATTAGATTTATTAATTATATTGGAGATTGATAATATAATAATTTATAACAATTAATTTAGGAAAATAAATAAAATGGAGAATAGTACTCAGCTTTATGATAGAGTATCAAATTATCTTCAAGAAGATTGCTCTATTTTAGCTTTAGAAACATGATGATTTCTCTATTAAAAGAATATCTTACACATTCTACGTTAGATTTTGTACTTTTTCCAATATCAAATTCCTATGCCTAGGTTAATTTTGTGGCCACAAATGCATTATTTTTAGTCTAACATTTATTCTACACAATATAAAAATGTCTTATTGCTTACTTGCTAGACCTATTCCTATTTTTCTCTTTCTAATTATTTGAGGGCTAGTGTTATTTAAAATTATTTAGAAGAGTTGATATTTTGTCATAATCAAAAAGTTCTCATAGTTCAAGAAATGATCCTAAATCATCTGACGGATAGCAAAAAATAGAATAATAGTTGGAATTATTATTATAGGATTAATAATCTTCATCTAAATTTTAGAGGTATAACTCCCTTATATGATAAAATTTGGATTTTAATAAGTATAATTTTAATCAAAATGAAGGGAAGGAAAAAAAATGGAAACATGAAATATAATCAAACTGAAAAGAAAATGAACACATAGATTCATCTCGTGGATGTACAAGAAGCGTATATAGGATAAGGGAAACAAACTAGAGTTGAGAATATGAAAAAAATTTGAGAGATATAGCTTTAAACTAAAAATTTGAATAATCAACAATCGAATGAAATTTACTCCAACTCATAGATTAGAAATATCATTCTTATTCCTCTCCAAAATTGAAGAGTTCAATTTATCTTTCTTTGTACCAATGAAAAAAATTAATCTTTTTCCACCAAAATTATTTTTTACACCCCCCAAAATTGAACCTCGCCTTCTTTAAAAGTTATACAATAAAAAAGAAAGAGAGACATTTTAGTTCTTGCAACTAAACTCTTTCTCAGTTTAGGGGGTTTATAAAGTTTGGCAATATAAATTACAAAAAAACCTTGAAAGAAAACACTTTACAAAAGTATAAGACCGAAGTTTGATGATAAAATGATAAACCTTTGGCGAGACATGACAAAATTTTTCATTCTTTCCAAATTGATATTGGAAATGAGGTGATTGTTGAGGCTCATGGTTTTCCATGTCATATAGTTTTTATTAGTGACATCTTCATAATTTTGAATAGAAGCTTCCAATAACTTTTTATTTCTCCATTGTTAAGAAATTTTCCATGGAAAAATGAAGCAAAAAGTTTAGGCCTTAATGAACAATAACGTGATCCTAGGCCCAGGTCTTTTGTATCCCTTAGAGTTGTTGTCACCAAATCTAGAAGATAATTCCCATAATTGTTGCCAATAATTCCCTTATATTCCATAGGAGTTGTCATTTTCAATCAATTTCCAAAGCCATCAGAACCTAATGCTCCTTTATATGTAGCACTTTTGTAGCCTCCAATGCCTTTTTATGAAATTTATCATTCTAGCATATCTCTTTTCCATTGTAAACATAACCATACAAAAGAGAATAAAATTTGTCACCTTGAAGGATCCTAGGATAATATTTTGCACAACAACCTTGTGACCTCTATAATCAATAGTTGCCATGGCTAAAGTGTAATGTCTGCAAATATCTACAATATTGTATACCTTTGTTCCCTTTAAATCATTATTTGTTGATTCATAGGTTGTGTGTTCACTACCAATCATTTATGAAGTGTCATTATCTAAATTCCCCTAATTGAGATTACTTTCCTCTTTGACATCCAAATCTTCCAATCTAGTTTCCCATCTACCAAGAATTTCAAGTTATAGTTCTATCTAGCAGGCTTCATGTTTCCTTACGTATTTCAAAACTATGTAGGTAACAACTAGGTCTTTTCAAATGAAAAATTCTTATGTGAGATGAGATTCAAATATTTCTTATACATATCCCTTGTGCATTTCATGTCTTTAGCTTCAATTTCCTTATGTAGTGCACATAATCTAAGAAAATGTCACCAATGACCTAGCCTTTCTTCCCATAGTCCAATTGAGTCTTTCATTTTGAAACTCACTTCCTTCACATATGATAAATTATTATGCATAGGTAGGGTGATATCAAGCACTTAAAGACTATTAAAACTACTAGTGATAACTATTAGAAACATATGGATTCAAAAATATAGTTTTTTGTGATGCTCGGGGTGATACTAGATACCAATTGGCAAGAGTAGCATGGTATTGTATTACTAGAATAGTATTCTAGAGGATTTATTAGCTGATAGGCTTATTGTGTGCACTTTGGTCAGAATTTTCATCAGCCTTCCTAATTTTTAACCCTTTCGGCATCCAGCTCCTGGTTGGAAAAAAGATGGCAGATTTTTTTATTTTTATATTAAAGCATTTGGTGCGTGGATAGAGAGGGCCAGTGAAATTAAACGTCAACTGGCATCAACATTAATTGTTGTATGGTTTTTGTGCAGTGGTGATGGTTGTAATAAGATCTACCATATAAAACCTTAGAAAACATAGCAAATGTCTGTGCAATTTTTGATAAGGCATTGTCGGGTGTCATTTTGTGGCTTTACTTGCTATTAGAGCTGTGAGTGAGGAGGTAAAGCTTCTGAGAAGGTGCAAGTTGGATCATCCATTTTTGAGATTCTATGAAGGTGGTTGGAGGTTATTTTGTGTTTTTTGCATGGGGCGATGGTTGCAAAAGCAATACAAAAGTCTCAGCTCTGATAAAATTTTCCCCATTTTTTGCAGTCGTTGGAGGAAGAAGGGAGCTGAGAGAAAGCAAGTGGGAAGAGGTGCATTTGGGAAACCCCTTTAAAACAAGCGGGACTTGAGGTGCATATTGAAAAAACCCTTTGTAGAGTATTTTGAACATAGTTTATGTTATTTTCAATAGGGAATTGTCAATTGTTGTTTTGTTGCTTTACCAATATTGTTTCATGTATGGTTTCCATGTAGTCACGATGGTTGCAAGGAAATATTGTCTCTTTTGTATTGGTTTGTTACAGTGAATTCTTTCGTTCTGTGGGTTTTTTCATCTGGGTCGCTATTGAAACCAATATTGTTTCATTTATGGTTCACGTTTTGTGGTGATGGTTGGAATACAATAAAATACTAAATGTTATACAATTTATGTTGTTATCCATAAGGAATTTTTTCTTGTTGTTCTCTAGCTTTGGCTATATTGTTTCATTTTCGATAAGGTGTTGTTGAAAGAAGAATTTGTTTGGGTGTCGAGTTATTTTATTTATTTTTTGCATGGGTTTGTTACTGTGAATTCTGATGTCATCCACAACACTATTGAAACCAATATTGATTCATGGGTATGTGCAGGATCCTATTAATGAACTTGTGTGTACTGGCCCAATATGATTAGGTATTTATAGGGTATGGCTAGGCTTTTTTTTTTTCCCCAAAATTGATGTGAAAATACTGAAAATGATTTTTAAAGGAGGTCTCTGACTTTCCATCAATATAAATTATTCTTTACATTCATTATCTCATCTTCGGCTTCTATTTGGTCTGACTAAGTCTGATTAGGCCCGATTGAAAAAATCCACCGCTCGTGCATTGTTATCACATTTTGGAATCCATAGCAAAATACATTCTATGCTTCATATCTTGTGAAGTTAAAACAAAAGAAAAATGAATTTCATGAAGTTTTGACCAAGTTAAGGTGGTCATATACAAGCGAGTTTTATATATTTAAAAAATTTGTAATAAAATTCATAATTAATTATTTACTTGGAAAAAATTACAAAAATATGGACATGAGTCCTCTACTTATGTTCAAATCTTATAAAAATATTGTCATTTATTGTGGTTAAATTGGTCAGAATGAGAAACCTACTTCTTATTTTTTCCCCTAAAATTTAAGTACTACTGCATTGAAATTTTAAATTTTCACCAAATAGATTTTAAAAAAAAAACAAACTAATGGCGGCGCATTCAATTTTCTACAAATTCTATTCTTACATATTTTTGAAATAATATAGATAACTTATTCAAAAATTTATTTCAAGTTACCTAACTCTGATTTTTCTAAATTTTTTGCCACTTAAGGGCCTATTTTTTCCATGATGATCTTGCACATACCCTCATTTATGGTTTATGTGTGGTGTTGTTGGTTGCAAGACAATTAAATAGTTTATGTTATTTTTTCTAAGGCATTATTTACAAAGCTTTGGCTATATTGTTTCATTTTTGATAAGGTACTGTTGAAAGAAGAATTTATCTATGTGCGGGGTTTTTTTTTTCGCATGGGTTTGTTACTATTAAATCTTGTATTTTATGGGCTTTTTCATCTAGGTTACTTTCGAAACCAATACTATTTCATTTATGGTTCATGTTTTGTGGCAATGGTCGCAACACGCTAAATATTAAATGTTATACAGTTTATGTTGTTATCCATAAGGCATTGTTGATCGTTGTTCTCTAGCTTTGGAAATAATATTTCATTTTCGATAAGGTGCTATTGAAAAAAGAATTTGTTCGGGTGCAGGTTTTTATTTTTACATGGGTTTGTTACTATGAATTCTGCTATCATCTACAACACTATTGAAACCAATATTGTTCTCTAGTAGTTTATGTTATTTTCCATAGGGCATTGTTGATTTTTATTCTGTGACTTTACCAATATTGTTTCATCTATGTTTTCGTGTAGTCACAATGGTTACAAGGAAATAGCTATATTGTTTCATAAATATGGTTTTCATATAGTGGTGATGGTTAGAAGGCAATAAAATAGTTTATTCTATTTTTGACAAGGAATTGTTGGGAAATAAATTTGTTCACGTGCGGGGTTATTTTGTTTTCTTTTTGCATCAGTCTGTTAGATTGTGGGTTTTTTCATATGGGTCACTGTTGAAACCAATATTGTTTCATTTATGGCTTTCATTTTGTGGCGATGGTTGCAACGCAATAAAATAGTTAATGTTGTTCTCTAGTTTTGTCTATATTGTTTCATTTTCGATACGCAATAAAATAGTAAATGTTATAGAGTTTATGTTGTTATCCATAAGGCATTGTTGACTGTTGTCCTCTATCTTTGGATATATTGTTTCATTTTTTATAAGGTGTTGTTGAAAAAAGAATTTTCTAGGTCACTGTTGAAACCAATATTGTTTCATTTATGGCTTCTATTTTGTGGTGATGGTTGCAATGCAATAAAATAGTTAATGTTATATAGTTTATGTTGTTTTCCATAAGGCATTGTTGACTGTTGTTCTCTAGCTTTGGCTATATTTTTTCATTTTTGATATGCAATAAAATAGTAAATTTTATAGAGTTTATGTTGTTATCCATGAGGCATTGTCGATTGTTGTTCTCTAGCTTTGGATATATTGTTTCATTTTCAATAAGGTACTATTGAAAAAAGAATTTGTTCGGGTGCGGCATTATTTTATTTTTATTTTTTGCATGGGTTTGTTATAGTGAATTTTGTTGTCATCTACAACACTGTTGAAACCAATATTGTTTCATTTATGGTTTCCTTGTGGTGCCAATGGTTGCAAGGAAATTAAATAGTTTATGTTATCGGGGTTTTTTTCCCCCTTGTATGTGTTTTTTGCTATGAATTCTTTTATTTTGTGGTTTTTCCTATGTAATCCACTGTTTAAAAAACAATTGTTGGGATGCAGGGTTCTATTTTTTTGGGCATAGCTTTCTTAGTATGAAACCTCCTATCCAGATTTAAGCATCATCTAATGTGTTGCAGAAAATAATATGATATTTTCTTTCATTACAACTAATTGTAGTACAAGAAATTTAACACCTGAATGCATCATACCTTTTAATTTAATCGAATGTATTAACTGAGGCATGTCTATGAACTTCAAGATATAATAGTATGGTTATATGTCAATAAACCAACAATTAATTCACCATAACTTCATCACAATGAATAATCAACCAATAATAAACCTGATTTGATGTCATGTCTAACTCCATCAAAGTAACAATTTTAAAATGATCATCAATACCTTCACTAATTATTGATATATGAAGAATGATCTTCTTTCCATAATCATCAAGAAAAATTATTTATTAGTTTTCAATACAACATGGTCTAATGTTCTTCTTTTATTTTTTTGACATAGATGTACATATAGAGATGCACAACTTGAAAAAAATCCCACACATCATAAATTCATCATTTTATAAGGGGACAACCTCATACATGGGATATGAGAATATAAAATATAGAGAACCCATGCCTTATTGAGTATGAATGTTTTTTTTTCCTATCTAAATAATTTTTCCTTTAATATATAATTCTCATTAACATGAATTCCACTCGTGATTCATACAATACTTAATTAGCATAACAAGGTACTAAGAGTCAAAGATTTAATCATGGAATTTGAGAATAAAGACCATAAGGTTCAATCAAGATGATATTATTAGTTTTACTTATAATAATATTTTCACAATTAAATTATTGCATAATAGAATGACTCAAAGATACATACCTATTTCTCTTATTGATTGATATGTTTCATTACGGTTTTCCAGACCTTGCATTTAAAACTTTTCGAAGTAATAAAATAGTTTATGCTAATTTCCATAAGGAATTGTTGATTCATACAATACTTAATTAGCATGTAACAAGGTACTAAGAGTCAAATATTTAATCATTGAATTTGAGAATAAAGACCATAAGGTTCAATCAAAATGATATTATTAGTTTTACTTATAATAACATTTTCAAAATTCAATTATTGCATAA
Organism: Sequoia sempervirens; assembly: GCA_007258455.2. Taxonomy (NCBI): domain Eukaryota; kingdom Viridiplantae; phylum Streptophyta; class Pinopsida; order Cupressales; family Cupressaceae; genus Sequoia; species Sequoia sempervirens. The sequence goes on along the minus strand of VDFB02148720.1, from coordinate 7,154 downwards.
TAGAATGACTCAAAGGTACATACCTATTTCTCTTATTGATTGATATGTTTCATTCCAGTTTTCCAGATAGGTTGCATTTAAAACTTGTTGAAGTAATAAAAAAATTTATGCTATTTTCCATAAGGCATTGTTGATTGTTTCTCTATGGCCTCAAATAAATTATTTGATTTATGGTTTATGTGTACATAGTGGCAATGGTTGCAAAGTAATAAAATAGTTCATGTTCTTCTCGATAAGGCATTGTTGGTTGTTTTGTCTGGCTTGAAGGATAGTTGTTATTTGTCTAGGCCTCAATAAGGATATCTTAGAATGACAGGTTGTATATTAAGTGTGAGATGAAACATTGGTCTTACCCTTGATTATAGTGGTGGACCAACATACATTGTCCACCAGCATAATCAATGGTGATATCAATGTTTTTTATTACACTTAATAACAAGTTGTCGAACATATGAATGTTTTCTACATCTAATTTCACAAACATACATATATGCACATAGGGAAAATAAAATGAAACACAACAAAAGAAGGCCTACTCTCCACCCTACCATATTGAGTCATGGGGCCTCATAAGTTGTCACCAAACCCCCGAGCAAGAACATACATTGTCCACCACTATCATCAATGGTGAAATTAATGCTTCTTATTGCATTTAATATAGAGCCTATCATTCTAAGTTATGCAACCATAGTAATATCAAAGATAGACATATGAAACATAACTTTATGAACTCACATGTAGCAGCAATATACTCTACACACAGCCAACACAAGAAAATTAAAACCATAGAAATCAAATGATATAATTATGAAACCTCTTGTTTTGTGGTTTTCCCTTATTGTGTTCACTTTGTCTAGAATTTTTTTCATCCTTCCTAATTTTTAACCCTTCTAGTATATGGCTCCCAGTCGGAAAAAAGGTGGTGAATTTTTTAATTTTTAATATTAAACATGTTTGGTACATCAATAGAGAAGGCCAATGAAATTAAACGTTGGTTGGCATCAACAAATTAATTGTTGTATGGTTTCTGTGTAGTGGCGATGGTTACAAAGTAATAAAATAGTTCATGTTCTTCTCAATAAGGCATTGTTGGTTGTTTTTGTGTGGCCTGTAGTAACAGTTTGCACTATTTTCCATAAGGCATTGGTGATTGTTGACCTGTGGCTAAATAGCAATACTATTGCATTTGTGGTTCTCATATACTAGCACTGGTTGGAAAGGAATTAGAAATGACCCATATTTATACTTTTCAAATGATAGTTGTTATTTGTCTAGGACTCAATAAGGATTTCTTAGAATGATAGATTGTATATTAAGTGTGAGATGAAACATTGGTCTCACCATTGATTATAGTTGCAGACTAACATACATTGTCCACCACGTAATCAATGGTGATATTAATTTTTTTTATTACACTTAATATAATACATGTGGAAAATGCATATACACACATACACACTCACACATACATATAAACATTCAAATCTGCATGCATATATGCATACAAATGCATTGCAGACACATATATCTACACACATTTGTATCAAGATGTTGTATGCACTCAGAAAATTTAATTGCATGCATATATGTCTATGTATATGCATATGTAGATGTATACATGCATACAACCATGTCCACAAGTATATATAACAACTACAACTATTGATACATGTGTTTAATAGGGTGATCAAACTTGTGCCTTTATAGAAGCTTGTCGTCTTGGTTCACAACTCTGATAGCAAGTAAAGCCACATAATGACACCCAACAATGCCTTATCGAAAATTGTGCAAACTTTCACTATTTTTTATGAGGTTTAAAATGATAGGTGTTATTACAACCATCACCACTACATGGAAACCATACAACAATTAATGTTGATTCTAGGTTGAGGAGCTTCTATGAAGGTGCAAGTTTGATCATCTGTTGTCGAGCTTCTGTGAAGGTGGTTGGAGGTTATTTTGTGTTTTTTGCATGGGGTGATGGTTGCAAAAGCAATACAAAAGTCTTAGCTTTGATAATTTTTTCCCCAAAAATGAAACACAAGAAAAGAAGGCCTACTCTCCAGCCTACCATATTGGGTCATAGAGCCTCATAGGCTCTCACCAAGCCCCTAAGCAAGAACATACATTCTCCACCACTGTGATCATTGGTAAAACCAATTTTTCTTATTGCACTTAATATAGAAACAATTGACACCACACACAAACCATAAATGAAACAATATTGGTTTCAATAGTGTCGTAGACGATAGCAGAATTCACAGTAAATCTCCACAAAACATGAACTAAAAATGAAAAAATATTGGTTTCCATAGTGACCTAGATGAAAAAACCCACAAAACAGTAGAATTAACAGTAACAAACCCATGCAAAAAAAACAAAATAACCCCGCACACAGACAAATTCTTTTTTTCAATAATACCTTATCAAAAATAAAACAATATAGCCAAAGCTAGAGAACAATAATCAATAATGCCTTATGGAAAATAACACAAAATTTATAACATTAAATATTTTATTATGTTGCAACCATAGCCACAAAACAACAAATAAATACATATCTGCACATAGGGAATGATAAGTTGTATTTTAAGTCTTATATTGAATATTGATGTCACTATTGATCGCAGTGATGAACAATTCCTTGTTTTGTTGTGTTTCATTTTATTTCCCCTATGTGCAGATATGTATGTATGTCATAGTAGATGCAAAACAACATTGATACATACTGATACATTATTGGAATGATAAGTTGTATTTTAAGTGTTATATGGAACATTGATTCCACTATTGATCACAGTGATGGACTATGTATGTCCCCTATGTGCAAATATGTATGTATGTCATAGTAAATGAAAACAACATTGATACATATTGATCCCTATGTTTATTCTGTTGTGACATTCTTGGAATGAAGCTATATTTTAAGTGTTATATGGAACATTGATGCCACCATTAATCACAGTGATAGACAATGTATGTTCTTGGTTGGTTATTTTGCAAGAACATAAACTGTTTTCGAAATGCTCTACAAAGGGTTTTCCAAATGTGAATCTTCCTCCTTGCTTTCTTTCAGCTGCCTTCTTTGTCCAACCACTACAAAAAGCTAAAAAAAAATTAGAGGTAAAAAACTAGAAAACAAAAGAATTCATAGTAACAAACCCATGCAAAAAAAAACACAAAAATGGGTTGCATGTTGCATATGAATAGTGTCTATATAAAATAATGTTTTTTGCATCTAATTTCACATACTTAGATATTTGCATGTAGGAAAAATAAAATGAGTGGCAAGAAAAGATGACTTTCTCTCCATCTTGCTATAGTTTGGTAAGAGCCTATGATGCTACATGACCCAATATGGTTGGGTGGATAGCATGCCTTGTTTTGTTATGTTTCATTTTATTTTCCTATGTGTAGATATGTATGTATGTCAAAGTAGATGTAAACAACATTCATATACACTCTTCCCCATGTTTATTCTTTTGGGAAAATAGTTGTTATTTGTTTGAGCCTCAATAGGGAATTCTTGGAATGCTAAACTATATATTAAGTGTTATATGAAACATTGAAGCCTTTTTTTTACTATGTATTTTCCTTCATATTGTTAATATATCTACAAAAAAATTGAAACATAGAAAATTTGAAACAACAAAATTGGAATGATAAACTATATATTAAGTGTTATATGAAACATTGAAGCCTTTTTTTTATTATTTCTTTTCCCTCATATTGTTAATGTCTCTACAAAAAAATTGAGAGATAATGTTGTGTTTTGAAGATCTTGATGGTTGTCATTTTATTGGTGTTCTATATTTCCTATATGTGTTTTGGTCGGGGTTCTCATCAGCCTTTGTTGCTTTAATTGAAAATTTGGCCCTCGTGTTGTTGTGGCATAGAGCTCATATTCAGCCACCAATGTTGCAGCTCTCAAATTTTTAAAGAGCATCCCCAACAATGTCGGTGGACTCTGGCTCTCCCCAGGGTGTTGAACAACCCTCAGGGACCAATCCTGTAAGTATGTTCCTTGTTTCCTTTTTCCTGCTAAGAATTGTATTGGCTCTTTGGCATGTGCATCCAATGAATTGTGAATGTGCTTCATTTGAATTAATATTCCTTGTAATATATAGTCTAACCAATTTATATTTGAGCTCTTTATGTTTCCTTTTCGTTTTGGTTTGCTAGCTACTTGGGAGTGGCCTATGTGTTAGATAAAAAAGGGTTACAATTTTGAGATGTGTCAACATTACTATGTTCTTCCTTGTTTATATTCAATGAAAAATATAATCTTGTTTGCTTCTTGCTTGACCTTTCCCTCATTTCATATTCATCTATTATATGCAATTTTGAAGTCATTATGATCCTGTAACCATGTATAATTATCTATGTGTCTACATATCAGATATAAATAATTGATTCATTTTGTGTTGCCTCTTTCCCCCACTTTTTCCTCTAGAGTCATGTCACAATCTTGAACATCTCATTGCTTTGGCTTAGCTAAGAAAAACTACCTTGTAGGATTCAAATGTACAACTAGCCTTGATAGGGCATGCAATCCGATCTATTGATGTTGGGGATGTTGTCCCATCTTTGGTTCTTTAGCTAATGTCTTTTTAGAAAATAGGTGTTCATCAAAGCCTGGTTGACCGTTACAAAGTTGTCATCTTTGATGGAACCCACATGCAGATAGGCACTTTTCCTGCAAAATACAATGACCTTTTGTTTGTAGGGGTGTTGAAAATAGGTTCCATCTTGTGCTTGACAAGCTATGTGTGTAGGAAGCTGCAGTAATCAACATTAGCTATTATTTTGCATTGATTGCACTTGTTATTGTATGCTTTCTTGTTTGTGGGGACCACCTTTTTTAATATTTGATCTTGGTCTGGTTCCAAGGCGATTGTTATATTGTCCTTAGATGTCAAAATGTCATATTGTCAGTTAATTGGAACACCTAGATATCTGTTTAAAGATCAAGAAGAAAAAATGGTGGGCTTGGAGTCGCCTTCCCCATCCAAATGAGCCTTAAAATTTGGGATCCATACATCCCCAAGATAGCATAGTGCTCCTTCAAATATCAGTCCTATTAAAGGATTGAATATTTACCAAACCAGATGGACAATAAAAAGTCGAGTGACAACTAAAAGGGATATGTACCATTACAATAAACAAGAATGTGAGGGCCAAGTATTCAACTTTGACATTATTGACAATGAGGGAACATAAATATGAATCACTTGCTTTAATGACATAGAAGAATTGTATTATGATAGGGTCCAGGTGGGCCACACTTATTGTGTGTCAAAAGGCCTGGTCAAACAAGTGGATAAGAAACTTAATAAGTTGAACAACCACATGGAAATTATTTTGGATCAAAACTCGATATTAAAGTGTTTTGATGATGATACTTTTGTGTCAGACAAAGTATTTACATTCATCCCAATAAATGAAATTGCAAACTGCAGCAATAACACTTTGATTGATATTATTGGGGCTATGGTGCATGTAGGAGAGGTGTCAACTATTCAAAGAAAGGATCAATTTGAAATGATTCAAAGAACTGTGTAACTTAATGATTTGTAATCCTCTTGCATTGACGTTAATTTGTGGGGACCAAATTGGGAAGCAAAGGTTCAAGAGTTGGAAAGGTTGTGCATTCCTAGTTTGGTTGGCATACTTGCTGTTAGAAATGGTCATGTTGGATATTTCAATGGATCTATTGTGAATACATCTATAGGGACTGTTCTATACATAAATCCTGACATCCTAGAAGCATAGGCCTTGATGCAATGAGGACATGTTGAGCCACCTACCATTGATCCCTCCCAGACAGTGCCTCCAAAGGTTGCTTTGGCCAATGGAAAAGTCACTATTGGATATATCTTGGATCATTGTCTTGCCTTGCTAGAAACTTTTCAAGCTACTATCAAGGAAACAGTGAAATATATTAATACTGATGCATTTTGTTGCACTGCATTTCCCTTGTAGGCCAATGGAAAACAATGCAAGAAAAAGTGTGAAGAGTCCTCCAATAATATATGGTATTTCCCTAAATGCCAGAAAACCATGCTTGATTGTGACTTCTGATATTTGTTGCAACTAAAGATGGGAGACCACATGGGCAAGATTTGGGCTACTACTTTTGATGAGGCTGCAACATGATTATTGTAGATGTCAAAAAAAGAGCTTTATATGTTGCAATATGAGTCTCAAGGTAATGAATACTTAGTCACATCAATAGTACATCTAAACTTCTTTGTTTTCACACCCTTATTGCTGTAGTTCACTTATAATTCAAAAACAAGGCTTAAAACAACAATAGTCAAAGTTGCAAGAATTAACTTTGAATTCGAGTGCAAGCTATTGCTCTTGGATTTGTATGCAAAATCCTCTGCCAAGGAAGACTCTACAGAGATAATAGTGGTACTGCCTTGAATGCCAGACAACCGTGCCTAATTGTGACTTTGGATATTTGTAGTTTGCATTGACTGTACATCTATTTCCTTTTCCTTTTTTGGTATGCCTATCACATTAGAAGACCTTTGCTTTATGATCTTGTTGCTTTGTTGCTTGTAGAACTAGTTATATATTAAGACAATGCACTATAACTTATAATGTTTAACAAAAAAAGATACACTTATTTTGTTTTGTATTGTTTATGTCGCTTATAGTTTTGTTTCAATTTCAATGTATGTCCCTCATTTTATTTTATGTTGTTTGGTTATAAACTTATGTTTCCCTATTCAACACATGTATCAGTATTTACAACTGTTCTTATATATACTTGTGGACATGGTTGTATGCATGTATACATCTACATATGTATATACATAAACATATATGCATGCAATTGAAATTTTTGAGTGCATACAACATCTTGATATAGGTGTGTGTAGATATATGTGTCTGTAACACATTTGTATGTGTATATGCATGCATATTTGAATGTTTATATGTATGTGTGTATATATGTATATGCATTTTCCACATGTATCTATGAGGTCATGTGTTTATCTATATATAGATAAGTCCAATTTTTAATATTGGTATATTTATTTGCTTCTTGTCTGTTTCGATTGCCACATACTTTTGTCTCTCCACAATTTTTGTTGGCTATAGTGTTGGCTCAGTTGAATCCATAGTTATTCCGCATTTGATTG
>VDFB02148718.1:0-16527 GCA_007258455.2 Sequoia sempervirens | reverse complement strand
ATCACCACCCTATCTCCACCTGTGTTAGAATTAATAGCTCCCGTATTCGCATCAAAGGCTCCAATCCCAAGTTTTTCCTTAACACTAGTCTCCTTAAAGATGATGATACTCTTGTTTCCATTCATATCATTAGACTCATCAAGAGGAATAACTTTCCTACCAGCTCTCATTTGGATAGATGGAACTTGAACATTCTTGCCTGGCAGAATCTGTTAAAAACCATTGGGAAAAAAGGGCCAAAGATTATAGATTCGTTGAAAAAAATCTCTCCTCTAATCTTCAAGTTGCTGAATCCAACATCCAAGCCAATCCTTTGGACTATGATCTCATCTCTCATGTTTTCAATGCTAAGGATGCCCTTAGACAACACCAATAGGTTAAATCCAAAGGGGCCAAGATCAGATCCCATGCGCATTGGCTGCAGTTTGGTGATAGGGGCTCTAAATTTTTCTTTAACCTCATCAAGCAAAAGTAGTCTAATGAAACTATAGAAAGAATTATAGTTGATAATCATGAGATAACTAACCTCGACAAAATAAAAAAGGCCTTTGTTAATTTTTATCAAAATCTTTTTACTTCTGAGGATTCGGAGGAGGCTTCCTCCCTTAGAAATCAAGTTTGTTCCCTCATCCCTAACAAGATTTCCACTTTAGATGCCAGCCAGCTATCTAAAGATATCTCCTTGGAGGAAATTGAAAAATCCATGAACTCTCTTAATAATGACAAGGCCCCTGGCCCTGATGGTCTCCCGGTTGAGTTCTACAAGGCTAATATTGATTGGATCTGCCAAGATCTTCTTGATATTTACTCTGAAGCTCTTGTTAAGGGTTACCTGTGTAGCTCCATCAATAGGGGTATTATTAAATTGTTACCCAAGGATGGGGACAAAGCGCTCATCAAGAACTGGAGACCTATTACTCTCCTCAATGTTCTATAAAATCTTTTAAGCAAGATCCTGCCTCGAGAATTGAGTAAATATCCCCGCTTCAGCCTTTGTTTGCTCTACCCAAACTAGATTCATTAAAGGAAGATATATATTCTTGAAAACCCCATCACTATTGGGAAGCCAGCGAATTGGGCCAAATTTTCCTAGCAAAACTCTCCCATGTTTCTTCGATTTCAAAAGCCTATGATAGTGGAAATGGAGTTTCATCTCCATGATGCTTGAGGCTTTTAGTTTTCCTAGGAGTTTCTCACAAGAACTGTTAATATTTTTACTCAAAGATGCCTTTGTCCAAAGCTGATGGAATGGCCCCTTCTAATTTTTTCCCCTTGGTGGTAGGTCCATCTATTGGGTTTCCCTTTGCCCCGGGCCTCTTCATATTGCCCTCAAGCCTTGTACTACATTTTGAGAGATAGCTCTATCTCCCCATCACAAGTATATCATTCCTAATAATGAAGAGCTTTAACCTGGGCTAATTTGTTGATGACACTCGCTATCTTCCTTGAAGCCATGGCTGACAACTTTGAGGCTTTGACTTACAAGCTCAACCTTTTTTGCAAGATCTTTGGCGCTCGTTTATCCCACCTCAAATATATTTGCCTTGGTTGGGATGAGCATCCCCCTGACTGGTTTAAAAATTATGACTTTCAGTGGGGAGGCCCGCACAAAATTGTGAGATACCTTGGCATACCTTTCTCTATTGATCCTTCCCTTAAGGATATGTGGTCGTGGGTCAAAGAAAAAATCACTAAGAAGCTGAATAAGTGGCACAACAGAGCTTTGTCCTTGGCTAGCAGAGTGCAAGTTTGCCAAAAAATTCTTTCCTCTTATAATATCTATTATTCCTCAGCTTGGATGTTCAACAATTATCAAATTTTAGAGATTCAAAAGGCTGTCAGGAAGTTTCTCTAGTCGGATGGTAAAGGTAATAAAAAAACACACGCTGTTAAATGGGAGTGGTGCCATACTAATAAACTCCTTGGGGGTCTTAGCTTGAAGGATCTTAAGCTCCAAGGGATTGCCCTGGCCACCAAGTGGATCTTTCACTCTCTTGATGGCAATGATCCTTGGAAGGTCCTCATTAAAAATAACATTGAAAGGGGATTCCCCAAGAATGCTAATTCATGGAAGAACCTTCCGTTCAATGATCTTGTCTTTAGTAACTTTCTTGTTCTTGTTCAAGGATCTACTATTTTTAGATCCATTTGGAAAGCTTGGGACCATGTGAGGAATTATGTTACTAACGTGACCTTCCATGATGATAATCATCTTTACGGTGAAAGGTCCATTTGGTGGAACTTATGTTCTTCTAGAAAACCCCTTGCCCTCTCCCAGGGCTGCTCTGCTAGACACTGGTCTAATAAAGGCATCGCTCAATTGGCTGACCTCTTTGAACATGACAAATTAATCAATTGGGAGGATCTCAGAAACAAGTTTGACATCCCCGTCTCCCAGAAGAAGACCTATAATTTGATTCTCAAGGCCACCAAGGACCTCACGACTTCTTGTCATCTAGATTCTCATAGATTTTTATGTAGTAAATGGCCAAATGGGACCATTTATCCAAAATCAAAGCCAAGAATATTTACAATATTATTGGGCATTCTGATGCCATCATTGATCACATTAACACCATTTGGTACTCTACCCTTGACGCCTACTCTTGGAAGAAGTATTTTGAGATTCTTTGGAAAGGTCCTATTGAACCTAAGCTTATATGTTTTAACTAGATTTTGATTCTTGATAGGCTCCCTATTAGAAAAGATAATTCTGCGACTGATTATTGTAATCTGTGTAGGTTACCCAAGACTGGTAGACACATTCTTCTTGACTATATATTTGCTAAGGAAATTTGGCTAATGTTTGGCATCACTTATCCTTTGATCTTTAACATTCTTGAAATTATCACTGGGCATATTGATGGGATGAAGCAAGATACTAATTTGTTTTGGAAAATTCTCTCCTCTAATATATTGTGGCAGATTTGGAAAAGTAGAAATGAAGAAAGGTATCAAAACAGCTCCATAGTTCTTACTGAGTATTTTTGAAAACTCACTTTTCTTAAAATATTCCTACAGGTTCGTACTACCATGATGATTGAAAAAGAAAAACTTAAAAGGTTCCTGAAGACCGGTTTTGCCACGTTCTTCATCTATGAGATGTAGGGTGGCTATGCTTGGAGGCAGACTCTGGACAACCTCCAGATGTTTGATAAGACATGCAAAATGCTTACCCAAGAGGTGAAGGATAACAAGAACTCCAACAAGGATCAGATCCTCATGCTTGCGCAGATCCAGGAGATGAAACACATTGTCTGGATGGAAGGTGCTAAGGGGTGGACTGGCTGGGTTGATACCCTAGAAGATATCTTACACTAGTTTCTTGGGCGCATTCTCTTATCTTTGTATCTTTATCTCTGTTATGTAGCTTTGTGTTGCTCCTGATGTGAGGCATAGCCTCTCTTGAGCTGTACATTTCAATCTTTTGTACTTTTTGGTACTTTTTGTGACCCCCCTATATATAATATAAAAAATAAATTATCTTTATCTTTATTATTAATTTACTTTATATAAAAAAATAGTCACAATAATACTCAAATATTTTATTTAATTATATAAAACATGAAAGAAAGTTATGTGTAATTAATTTCCTAAAATTTAATTGGCTCAAAACTTTTGAGCGATAAGGGCGATTTTCCTGGCAAAATAAAATGGCATGCTTTTCTCTACTAACGTGCTCAAACTGCAATGATTCTGCAATGTTTTATTTCAGCTTGAATAGTTTCAAAATCCATTTGAAATTCATTTATTTCTCAAAAGGTTGCCAAGATCTCTACTGTAAGCGTTTAAGCTTACACTTTCTACATCAAACAATTCTAGTTTTGAAGCAACTCTATGCCGCAATGCCTGTGGAAATACTTGTAATTCATCATATGCTATAAGGTTTGAAGAAATAAAAAATCTTGCGACAATTTGGAAGTGCACTTCACACACATGACATCCTATTATACAGTTAATTTCTACCTTTGGACTTATCTTGCCCTTTTATTGTGTGGATGATGCAAACTTTATGTATCTGATTTCTATTGATGTATAATTAATCAAGCTTTAAAACTAATGCACAAGCTAGTTTTGCAAGTTTCCAGATTCTTGAATTTTTTGTTGCTCCTTCCCACATAGTTGATAAATTTTGGTTAATCAAGGAGACATATGCAAGGATGTGCATAAACAATTCAATACCTATGCTAACTAAGGAAAGCTATGACTTTTGTGTGCTAATGCATTATGTTCTTTTTTTTTAAAGTGTTTCAGTCACATCGGGTTGCCTTCCATGAAGTCAGGTATTAATCCTATGCTATTTTCATTATGGGTTTCTCAATATTTAAGATTGTTTCTTGAATGGTTGAAGTCTCTTGCTCCTAGTTAGACTATGGATGTTGTGTACATTCAGGTTGCTCCTCAAGCAATTGTCCCCAAGAAGTTGAATACTTGATGTTGCTTGAATCATGAATGTTGTGTTCAAATCAAGTTATGAATGATTTACTATGTTTGGTTTTGCTCTAAACCTCTAGTTTCTAAGGAAATGTATTAGCACTACTCATGCTAGAGCCCATTACAATACATTAGCTTCTCTTTCATTTGAACCAAAATTGCAACTAGTTAGGTATTCTATGTATATATTAATCCCATGATACAACTATAAATGTCAAAAGTTCATCATTAGAGGAAAAATTTCTTTTCATGTACCTATTATTTATTCATTTTATCAACATTGTTGCTAAAACTTTTCAAACACAACAAATAAAAACATAACTATTTTATAACTTTTTGGTAGGAACTTTGCTACCCTGCAGCTCTTGTTTTATATGTTTTGGTTATGTAATGTAAATATCTTGTTTGATGTTAAATTTTTGAAAATAAAATAAATTGAAATAAATATTTATTGTTTGGTGTTATTTTTTTTCAAAAAAATTAAAGTTGAATACATTTGAATATTTATATAATGAACCCATTCATTGAGAGAAGGAAGTAATTTATGAATTATTTGTACTAAACATAACTATGTCTAATAAAGTTGAAGTTGAGTTTGTTCTTTAGAATACACATTTGCTAAACATTAAATAATCAAATGATTTATTATTAAAATAATTCTTAGATTGATTCTAGTTGATTTTGAATTTGATAGTGAAATCTTCATATTATAGTTGAAGTTAAATATACTACTAATATAATAAATATATTATATTCTAGTTTAATATTAATTATTTATAAATTATATTATATAAACTAAGTAAATAGATAATATTGTAATATTAATATATTTTAAAATATTGTTATAATTTTTAATATAGTGATTTACTATTATATTAATTATATTAATAGTAATAATATAATAATATTAATATTATAATTAACATAGTAGTCAATTAAGATAGTTTATTAATATATAAAAATATATATGAAAGGAGAACCTACAAAATAAAATAACCTATATTGTATTGTATATAAATATATAATATAAATTAATATATTACCTACATAATATAGGTTAACTTATTTACCTACAAATTAGTACCTATAATATAAGATATAAATAGAAATAGTATATATAAATTACACACACATATATATAAACCTACATTAGGTTATATTTTATCTTATATATCTATATATTATAGGTTATAATATTTTTGAAGAAACTATATGTATATTAATATAAATTAATATAAAAAAATCTTATTAATGAAAAGAAGAAGGAGCACATAGATAATCAAATTATAACATAAAATATTAAAAATATAGATAAAGATATTACTTTAATGGAAATAATAATACAATTTTTTTTTTTTTTTATTATTTTAATAGTGTGAATCCAAATCTCTATAAAATAGTTAATTGAATTTTTAAAGATTTTATTTAATAAAAAAATAACAATTACATACATAAAAAAATCATTTTTAAAAAGATGTCAAAATAAATAACATTTATTTATTTTAGAAAGATTTAATGAAATGATTTTATAAAGCAAAAAATGAAAAACCATTCCTTAAAAAAATGTTTAATTTTCTTTATCCGCTAATAACACACAAAACTTTTTTAGCCAATCATATGAACAAAAAATATTTTTAATAATTTATAACATTAAATATTTTACATGTTGACTTTACAAAATTGAATTTTATTTTAATTTTTGTTTAAATATTGTTTTTGATTGGTTGAAAACTAAATTATTAATAACTAGTTAACTAAAAAAAGCCAAAGTCATTACAATAGTACTATGCCAATGGCAAGTGCTAATAAAAGAAATAGAAAAAAGGAACCAAAATTGGAATGAAAGCAAAGATAAAGAAAAAGAAAACAAAAGGATAAAAGAAAAACTAAGAGAATGGAAAAAATTGAAAAAGAATAAAAGATGGAAATTAGCCAAAAATAAAAAGGGAGATTTTTGTTAGAGTTGATTATTTAATTAAATGTTAGTTAATGTTATTCGAAATTAGAATTAATATTTTTTTGTTTTAAGATAAATATGATGCAAGTTAATAAATCATATTTTTTATTTAATATTAGTTTTATTAGATAAATATGAGATAAAATTAAAAAATAAAGCAAGATTTGGAAAATAAAACAAAATAAAACAAAATAAAATAGAAAAAAAGAGAGAATGAATTCTCATTCTCTCTACACACATTCACAAAACATTCAATCTAAGAAAACAAGAGTAGAGGAGAAGTTTGTTGATTTGGACAAGGAAAACATAGGGAAACAAGAAGAAGAGTGGTAATAGTGAGGGATTCAATCATCGAGAGCGTATTAATAGGTTTTGATGCAAATCCACAATGTCATTGTCTCAATCTATGTGAATAGGTGATTGTTTGGCCATTATTTGTTTCTGTGTGAATAAGAAATATGTTGTGATTATTATAAATATCATAATACTGCTATTGTATTTGTGTATTTGGTGATAATATACATATAAATTTTTTGTCCTATCTGTAATATTCTAGAATTTAAATTATACTACTGTTATTGATATCAATTTTATAGTAAGAATTTATATTTTGTTTGCAAGATGTTAAATTTTTACTATGTTTTACCGCAATACCTACTAGAAATTGATATATGTAAACAAAGTTTCTATTCATAGTCAAGTTGGAAATGTGCATTTACTAGTTTGTTGAATGTCAGTTGTAGATTTTGTTTCTATGTTTATTCAAGTACTTAGAAATTGGCATAATGCAATGATCAGTTTAGAGCTAATTATTTTTAGATAAAAAGAACCTGTGTGGGTAGTTTTTCATTCTTGGTTATTGTAGAGAAAGGAAAGAACAAAAAGAAAGAAGAGCAATTGCTAGAATAAGAATGGGAAAAAATATCTTTTCTTTACGCTTTGTATAGAAATACATAAATGTGGGATTGACAAAGTCATTTTTTGCTTGCACAAAAATAACTCACAGAGCTATTGCTCTATTTCCCCAAAAGAAAGGAATTCAAATGTGGAATAAAAAAAATGTAGGAAGAAAAATCTAGGCATGCAATATTTGTTTTTCATATTAAATATTCTGAAAATGACAATACAGGAAAGATAAAACTTAAACTACTGAAAGCTAACTCTAAGCTACAAATCACAATTTGTTGGGAGCAAACAATTGCTCAACCAAACTTCAGATAACTTTAGGAGCTGCTAGGAGCTCACTGGGTTGAGCTACGTAGAGCTCTTCAGGAGAAATCTTTGCTCACACAGAAAAAAAAATAGTTGTTGCTATTCAGAAGCTTTCAAAAGCTCACACAAAAAATTCTCTTCACAGTCTGCTGCTACTCAGAAAAATTCTTTTTCTAACTGAGTCTTCTCAATTGACTCTTCTCCAGTGACAGAATAATCTACCTTCATTCTTTTTTTCTTTAACCACATTCCCTCTCAATTTTGAATTCACCTACTAGCGTTGAATTGGAATTCAAAAATTCCTAACTTCATTTACTTCTTCTGCAGTCTTTAGGTGCACATCAGGAGCAAGTGGGAAAGGAAATCCCCAAAAAAATCTTCCAGTTGTAGGCATTCAATGCTCCTGACAGGTAGGTGGACGGGAAGAGGCTTAGGAGCATTTAATTTTCCAACACTCCCCCTTGATCTTGACCTGACAAACAGGATCAAATCTGATCCAAATCAACAACACCCAATTTGGTTCTTAGGAACTCAAAACTGTCTCTGCTCAAAGGCTTGGTGAATATGTCTACTAGTTGTTGCTCAGACCTACAAAATGCCATTTTAATTTAACCATTCTCAACCAATTCTCTAATAAAATGATACTTTATTTATATGTGCTTGCTTCTTCCATGAAACACATGATTTTTTCTCAAAGCTATCGATGAAACATTGTCACAGAAAATTACTATTCCATTCTCTTGTTCTTCTCTCAAATCTGCCAAGATTCTTCTCAACCAAATAGCTTGACATGTTGCTACATTTGCTGCTATATATTCATCCTCTGCTATCGATAGGGAAATGATAGGTTTTTTTTTAGAAGCCCATGAAATGACTCTTGAACCCAAATGAAACACATAGCCTGCTGTGCTCTTCCTATCATCCAAACTTCCTACCCAATCACTGTCTGTGTATCCGACCAGCCCAAAAATATTTGCTGCTATGTATAGAATTCCATATCCTTTGGTGCCATTCACATACCTCAGGATTCTTTTACCCGCTTGCCAATGGGTATCCAATGGAGTCTCCATAAAGCTAGAAATAAGACTCACACTATGCATTATATCAGGCCTAGTTGCAGTTAAATACATTAAGCTTCCAACCAAACTCTTAAACAAGGTCGAATCCACATTGCTACTGCAATCTTCTTTGCTCAACTTTAGACCTATGGCTATTGGTGTTGGGTAGGCTTACTTTCAAGCATCCTAAATCTCTTCAAGATCTCATTTGCATATTTTTCTTGAGAGATAAATATACCATCATGCATTTGTTTTACTTCTATGCCTAGAAAATATGTCAAGAGACCTAAATCTGTCATTTCAAACTCTCTTTTCATGACCTCTTTAAAATTAGCAATGAAGAAATCATCATCCCCAGTAAAAACTAAATCATCAACATACAAGACAACAATCAAAACCTTACCATTTGCTGCCTTGATGTAAAGAGTGGGCTCACCATCACTTTTGCTAAAGTCGTTGCTCATCAAATATGAGTCAATCTTGTTGTACCATGCCCATGGAGCTTGCTTCAGCCCATAAAGAGCTTTCTTCAGCCTATACACCTTGTGGTCTTGACCTAGAACTTCATATCTGAATGGATGCTCCACATAAACCTCTTCTTTCAATACTCCATTAAGGAAGGAAAACTTCACATCCATTTGAAATACCTTCCACATGTGTTGGGCTGCGATTGTGATGACTGCCCGCCTGGTCTCCATC
This sequence comes from Sequoia sempervirens, assembly GCA_007258455.2. NCBI lineage: Eukaryota > Viridiplantae > Streptophyta > Pinopsida > Cupressales > Cupressaceae > Sequoia > Sequoia sempervirens. The sequence continues at coordinate 7,167 of VDFB02148718.1, read as the reverse complement.
CTTGCAATGGGTGCAAATGTCTCATTGTAATCTCTCCCAAACTATTGTTTGTACCCTTTGACAACTAATCTTTCCTTGTGCCTTTCTATCCTTCCTTCGGAATTACACTTGGTCTTGTAGACCCATTTCACCCCAATAAAATGCTTGTTCAAGGGAGATAAATCAATCAACTCCCATGTGTTGGTCTTCTCTATTGCATCTATCTCCTCATCCATTACCTCACACAATTTATCCTCTTTCATAGCTTCTTCAAAATAAACTAGATCACCATGAGAAAATAATGCAAAATTCACACTCTCATCAAATTATTCATCATACCTTTCATTCTAGTAGATCTCCCTTAGACTCTTAGTCTTCTTTGGCATTAGGGAGGAGAGAGGTGGATCTATACTTTCATTGCTACTACTGCTGTGCTGAGCAGGCAAGTTTAGGGGCTATTGGGAGCTTTCAGGAGCTTTACTGGAAATTTCAGGAGCTCTCAGGAGCTCTTTAAGAGTCAATATTTTGGCGCTTATAGGAGCCAATCTTCTGGCTGTCCCTAGCAGCTTGCCTTTTTGTCTAATCACTTTAGGTGCTTTCAGGGACTCTTCAGGAGCTCTTCAAAAAACTTCAGGGGCATGTCTAAAACTCACTATAGCCGAATCTTTGGGTGTCTATGACAGTCTACCTGACTATCTTGTTAACTATCTTCCAACTTCAGGAGCCATCAGGAGCTATCGGGAGCTTTCAGGAGCTCTTTAGGAGCTTGTCAGACACTTTTAGGAGCATTTGTAGATTCATCTTATTGAACTTCATGTTCAGTTTCTACTTCTTTAGGAGTTGTCAGGAGCAGTTCTGATTTGTCAGATTCTACCACTCCATCCCATGACTTGTCTTCGAAGAACTCCATGTCCCTAATAATGACTATTTTTTTGGTGACTAGATTGTATAGCCGATAGGCTTTGGACTCTTCACTATAGCACGTGAAAATCCATTTTTCACCCTTGTCATCCAATGTTTGCCTCTTTTCTTTAGGCACGTGTGCATATGCTACACACCCAAAAACTCTCACATGCTCAACTTTCCACTTGCATCTTGTCCATTCCTCTTGAGGGATCTTGTCACGAACCACCTTTGCTGGACTTCTATTAATCAAATAAATAGTTGTTGCTACAACCTCTCCCCAATATTCAATTGGGAGTCCTTTTGCTTTCATCATGCTCCTTTCGATCTCCACAATGGTTCGATTATTTCTTTGAGACACTCCATTTTGCTACAAAGTATAACTAGTTGTTAGCTCCTTCCTGATGCCATTTTGCTTGCAAAAATTCACAAACAAATTAGAGGTGTACTTTGCTCCATGATCTGACCTTAGGACCTTAAGCACATGTCCAATCTCATTTTTGGCATGGGCCTTGAATAGAAAAACTTATCAAAAGCTTCAAATTTATGTTGCAAAAAATAGACCCATGTCTTACGGCTGTAATCATCAATGAAGGTCATAAAAAATCTGCTCTTACCAACAAAAATGATTTGCATCTAGGGCCTACCAAATCCACATGCACTAGCTCCAATGGTGCTCTTTCCCTTGTAGAGTTGCCCAATTGAAAGGGTTTCCTATGTTGCTTGCCCAAAATGCAAGCCTCACATCTAACATTAGGCTCTACTATCCTTGGCAAACCATTAATCATATTATTTTTGGACAAAAGACTCAAACTAGCATAGCCTAAATGTCCATAACTGATATTCCATAGCTTGGAGGGGTCTTGAATGGTGCTATTGAGCGCTACTTGTTGTATTGCTATATATTTTCCATTCTTGAGAGGTGTAGCAATGGACTGAGATGAGAAACACATCTCAATGTTCAACGGAAATATTCAATTCTTTATCCTTTGCATTGCTGCAAACACCTTCATCCTCTCATTCTTTTCATAAATGATGCATTGACCCTTCTCCATCAGCACTTTGTATCCATTTTGGATCAACTGACCAATACTCATGAGGTTGTTCTTTAACCCAGGAGCAAGAAATACATTATGTATCTCCTTCTTCTCACCTTGCTTGTTGTGGATCATAATAGATCCTTTTCCAACAACAAGAACTACTCCATTGTTCCCCATTCTTATTTCAGACTTCACATTTTTATCAATGAAAGAAAAAAGACTTTCATTACCACTCATGTGGTTGTTGCAACCACTGTCCAAATACCAAATTTTGGGGTTGCCTTCTTCACCAATATTACACATGATGAAGGTTATGGACTGGTTTCCTTTAGCCACATTCGAATCAGCCACATTTGCACTTTTTTTTACTGATCTCTTTGATTGGTTCAACATTCACTTGCATAATGCCCGAACTTGTGATAGTAATAGCATTCAACATTTCTCTTGTCATTCTTCTGGTTTGAACTGCTATTCTTCTTGCCTCTTTGGGAGCTAGTCTGAGAGTTGCTTGCTCCCTCTTGGATGTTTTCTCACGCTAAGATTTCTTCTCCAGTATTATCACATCTAGATATCGCTCTACCACGCCTGAAGTTGTTTCTTCCTCTCCATCTTCCTCTTGCATTTGATTGAGCCTTAAAAGCTTGCTCTTGGGAGGAACTTGCAGACCTATTCAGGCATTGCTCGTGGGTTTGTAAAGAACCCATCAGCTCATCAACAAACATCGTTGTGAGATCCTTTGCCTCTTCAATGGCAATCACCACTACATCAAACTTCATGGGTAAGCTTCTGAGAACTTTCTCCAATATCCTTTGATCATCAATGATCTCAGCATTTACTCTCAACTAGTTTATTAAACTTGAGAGTCTTGTGTGGAAAAAAGTAATGGAATCATTGTCCTTCATTTTAAGAGTCTCAAACTCTCCTCAAAGCATGTGGAGCTTTACCAATCTGACCTGGTCAATTCCTTTGTAGCAGGTTTGGAGGATTTCCAAAGCTTCCTTTGCATAGTTAGCTGCTGCTATTTTGGGAAAAATGGCCTCTATCAAGGCTGCTTCTATCAAACTCAATGCCTTAGAATCTTTCCTCCTCAACTCCTTCAACTGGTTCTTTTGGTTGTTTGTAAGCACAAAATATGTTGGTGTGTCAGTTACAACATTGAATCTATTTACTACAAATTCCCACAAATAATTGGCGATAATAATGGTCTTCATCTTCTTCGCCCAAACATCATAGTTCTATCCATTAAAGGATGGTGGTTACTGCCAGATCTTTCCTTCATCTCCAGCCATGTCTCCTACATAATAAACTCAATACCAAGATAAAAAAATTTCCCTAACTCACGAGGAAATGGGGCCTATGGCTCTGATACCATGACAAAGTCCTTTTTTTCTTGCACAAAAATAACTCATAGAGTTGCTGCTCTGTTTCCCCAAAATAGAGGAATTCAAATGCGGAATAAACAAAATGTAGGAAGAAAAATCTAGGCATGCAATATTTGTTTTTTGTATTAAATATGCTGAAAATGACAATACGAGAAAGATAAAACTTAAAATACCGAAAGCTAACTCTAAGCTAGAAATCACAATCTGTTGGGAGCAAACAACTGCTCAACCAAACTTCAGATAACTTCTTCTCCAGTGACAAAATAATCTTCCTTCATTCTTTTTTTCTTTAACCACATTCCCTCTCAATTTTGAATTCACCTACCAGCATTGAATTGGAATTCAAAAATTCCTAACTTCATTTACTTCTTCTGCAGTCTTCAGGTGCACGTCAGGGGAAAGTAGGAAAGGCAATCCCTAAAACAATCTTCCAACTGCAAGCATCAAATGCTCCTAATAGGTAGGTAGACGGGAAGAGGCTCAGGAGCATTTAATTTTCTAATAGGGATATGATAGAGTTCCATTTCTAGGCTGCAAAATAAGGAGGGAAAGATCTCTACTTTTTCTCTATAACCCAATAGAGGCTACATAGAGAATACATAGCTCCTTCTATCAAATTTTTTGCTTACATGTCTAAGTTACTTTATAGTAACATGCATTGAGAGCATACCATAGCTGGGAAAAACTATTTTTAGAGTTAGAAATATGGAAATCAACATAATGGAGAATGATTGGTGATTTTGTTCTGAAATGGAATCATAATGATCTATTTAATTAACATAATTTATTTCGATCAAATAGCAAGATAGTTATAAATTGTATTCATTGTGAATGTTAGAAAAAAATGTAAGTCTACGAGCTTATTGCAAGCCTGTGAGTAGAACACATTGGATTTTCTTGTGAGTTTGTGTTCATCTAATATTAATCATAGTTGAGCTTATATGACTTTTTGGTCACTCACCCAGCCAACAATAAAAGCTCTTCCCTTTTATGTTGCCATAACATAAAGGGTTTTTCCAACAATGGAAAAAGCCTAAGGGAGAAAGCCATGAAAAAAATCCTTAATTTCAACTTTAAATGAAAAATTCCCATCAGTAGGCATTTGTATCATTGAATTCGATATATAATCTGAAGAGAAATCAATAGAATAGGAAATAGAATGGAAATGAGATAATTTATGTAAATATATTGCATAGTTTCCATGAATGGAATATTGGTATTTGGATTCCTTATTTGTTGTGGTATTTAGTTAAATATCTGGAAATGGTATCCATGTTGGATTTGAGGTTTTTCAGATTTCATGGATATAATATTTTGCATTGATATTTGTTTAGTTCTTTGTCAAATTTGTGTTGTAAGATACAACAGGTAAAATGTTTATTGTTTTATTTATGCATTACCATGTATAGCATTTGACTTACCCAGTTTTGCAAGAGCATGAGATCCAACTGCGATTGGTTTAGTTGAGTCAACACAAGGTGCTCAGATTTTTTTTGTTAAAGACCTTTTACAAGCCGTACATATAGTATGGTTTAATGCTTCTAGGTAAACACATATAGTGTATGGTGTGTCGACATTATATTCAAGTCTCATTGTTGAGTTACTTTGGATGTGGTGTTAACTATATGGGGTTGTATTGTGTTTATTATTAAAGACAATTTCAAAGGAGGATTAACTTGAGTTAAAAGATAGTCACATCTAGTGGCTCAGACAGGCAGCTATATTATCAGATGAAAGTTACATTGTAGATAGATGATAGTTTGATATTGAATGTACATTGGTTAAACAATGATTTCACACTGTTATGAGTTTGGTGCTTTTATAGAAAGAATATCATGTTGAATGTATAGTAAAATTTCTATAATGAAGTTTTGCAAGCAATGTGCAAAATAAATTGTAAGAACTAATATATTTTATCTTCTAAAGATTTCAGTTCCTATGAATCTTTAAGATATGAAAGGTGTTAGTATTGAGGAGTAAGATGTTATATAGAGAAACATAGTGATCCTCTGTATTTGATTACGTTATTATTCATAAATGTGAAATGAATTTGTAGTTGGTCATGTTAGAGAGACAGCATGATCATTTCCAGTGAGGCATTTTTATGAGTGATTTTTCATCCCTAAGAGGGTTTTCCACTCATGAAAATCACTATTTTATGGTTCTTTGGTGGATGCATTTATGGTCTTGTTGTCTCCTTAGTTTGTGTTACAGAATTTGAATTTATATATATTACTATTGTGTTATCTTTGTGTAAGCCTACATGGCTAAATCTAGTGAAGGAATGACCTTGTTTTGATATAATTTAATTCATTGATGTATAAAGTGATGAAAGTTATTTAATTATTCCTCTTTTTTTGCACCAATTTATAATTATTTCATTCCATTAAATTATTGTTGAAATTGAGGGTTATTATTAGTAAGTGAGATTGATGGACCTTACATTTGGTATCAGAGCACTTAGGTTCAATAATCAGGCCTCAAATATTCTATGCTTGGGTTGCATTGTAGTGAATCCTTAGGTGTAATGAATAGAGAGCTCTAGTTATGGGTCAAGATTCTTTGATGAGTTGGTTATTCTAAGATGATTAGTTTGAACTGATTAGAACTTTAGTCATAGTTCAATCATTCAAAGAACTCTAGAGGTGTGAGACCTCTTCACCTTAATCGTATTTTAATAGGACTTGCTAGTATTGAGTAATGGTGACTATTTGAAGTAAGCCAAGATGGATAGTATATGGTGACAACCCATGAATGATGATGTGGAAATAAAAGTGAAGTAATAAGAAAAATATATTGAGAAGGGAGATCTCTCTAATGATGTAACAAATAAATGAGTTGAAAGATACAAGGAAAGGTGAAAATATGAAATTTTGATAAGAGGAAGAAGGAAAATCATCTGTGAAGTAAATAAAGTGGGTAATAACCGATAAATAGTGATTGAGCCTTATCGAAGGTAGGAAACCTAAGTGGGATATTTTAAAGGTGAGAATGTCTGTAACAATACTAGGTTTGGGCAAGTTGATTGTTGAGAAATGTCTTATTCTTATAGGATTTGGATCTAGTAGAATCCACGAGATCTTTTGAAAATGCAAGGTTCATATGTCTTAAGAATCTTCATTAGTGATTCATAATAGAAGTTGATTAGATAAATATCTTGATCTGTCTAATAGACAAGGTAGAAGAGAGTGATGTGATTAATCATGTATGATTGGTTGTTATTAGTGAAATTACTTATACATATGTACTATATGAGAATGATACTTGTGTAATAATGTACTTCTCATGCTCTGTACAAATGGGGTGACTTCAGAATAGTGGTTTACAATTCAATTGAGGATGGAAATTTCATTTTTTTCCTTTTCCTCAAACTCAAGGGGTTCGGCCGAACCATATGGTTCGACTGAACCTCATTAAGGGTTTGGTCGAACACCTATGTTCGGTTGAACCATTGGTTCGAATGAACCCTAAACCCTAAATTAAAAAAAATCATATTTAAAGGGGTTCGGTCAAACTTGGGTTTGATCGAACCCCTTTACATATGACAAAAAAAAAACTCACATTTCGACTGTCACTTTCTAAAATTACTAGAACTTTCTTTCCTTGCGTGCGGCGAACCGAGACCATGATGGTGAGAAAGCTGATTTCTTCTTTCTAGCTAACACAACTTCAACTTGGTCTCTCCAAACTTCATCAACCTGACTTCCATAACGAGCACCAAGTATTTGAAATTTGACTTTTTTAGAGTTTAAAATGCATTTATATGTTAAATTTTGAAACCCTAGATGCATTTTTTTTCAAATTTGTTGAATTCAAATTGGATTTGTTTGGAAGTTTTTAAAGTGTTTTCAAATTTTTTGAAT
>VDFB02148717.1:0-40396 GCA_007258455.2 Sequoia sempervirens | reverse complement strand
TTCCACTAGTGTTAGTCAAAATTTTGACTTTTTCAACTTTTCTCCATTTTGACAGGCTACTTCACCTCTGATTTCCTGTTGACAGTTCAACCCGACAAGCAAGCTGAGTGGTTCACGGCAGAGCCTGACTGAAACTGAGAAGGATGTTCTGGAGGCACCTCCTGCTAAAAACTAGATTTTGACCTTCGAATTCATGGGTGCACATTCCTTCTAGGGGCGCTCAACTTCTTCAGTGTTAGCCATTTTTTTTTATGTCCAACTTCTTCCTTCTCCCTCTGATCTTCTGACGAATCTTTGATTCTGGGAGCTACGCTGATCCAACTGACTGTCTAAATATTTCGTTGGATAGCCAGACTGATTTTGGTGAGACCTTTTGGATGCTACTTCTGCAAATTCCATCATTTGAAGGCCTTAAAGTTTGGGCGCCTTTCCTCAACTGGGGCGCCCACTTCTACCAGACTTAGAAACAAAAATCAATTTATTCATGTCTTTCACTTCTACGGGTGATCTTGTTGAATTTTCAGCTTCGGGCGTCGGATTGATGAATGTTTGGACTCGTTGCGAAGCTGAGAGGATTTCAGGAGGGATCTTCTGAAAACACTTTTGTCAAAAAGTAGCTTTTAGGTCCTCAAAAGCTTGGGCGTCCCTAGCAAGCTGGGGCGCCCAACTTCACCAGAGTTAGTTTATTTTTCACATTTTTCACCTTTGCTTTCGGATTTCTCTTTTCAACTCTCGTCTGACCCTCTGTTCAGCCCCTTGAATCTGATGACTGCGAGCTCCGTTTGTCATGCTGCATAGCTCACTGGAAAGCCTGTTGCATTCTGAAGACATCTCGTTATAACCTTGACTGCAAATTCATCTGTTTGAAACCTTGAAAAGTTGGGCGCCTTTCTTCACCTAGGGCGCCCAGTTTCTCCAAACTTAGAAAAAATTTCAATTTATCTTCTTCTCCAAGTTTTAGATCTTCATTCTATACCTTCCACTTTGACTCGAATTTGCCGGAGACTCGATTGTCGGATGCTCTGACGGGGATATTCATCGCGAAGCTGACTGAATACTGAGCAACTTCCATTGGAGATTCTAACCCTAATTCACTCATCTGATGCCCTAAAAAGGTGGGCACCTTTCTTCAACAGGGGCGCCCAAACTCAGCAGTGTTAGAAAATTTTCATGACTTTTCAACTTTCTTCCTTGTTCCTCGTGCATGTTCATTGTTTCACTTTCTGCTGGAATTTTAAGTGCTGAAATTGACGCCTGGCAGTTGGATGACCTCCATTGATGACCTCGGAGCTCCAGATATGCTTTTGAAAAAACAGAATAGACCCAGTAGGGCAAAACTAATTATTTTAAGATTCTGACTGCACCAGCCTGATACGGACACATTTTGAGCCAATCAAAATCAGTTCGGACCCTGTCGGACCAACTTTCTATTTTTAGAAAATTTTGCCAGTATCCATTTCGAAAGAAACCCGTAAAACCCGTAAGGAACGTTACTAATTTTAGAAAATTTCTAAAAATAGCAGTTTTCCTAAAATTTAGGGATGAAAAACTAAGATCTGGGTTTTGTAGATTAAGCTGCTCTTAGCAGACCCAAGTCATCAGAAATTGAAAATTTTGCGTTTTAACCCCTCATGCAAGACATGCACACCCAAATTTTGACCTTTTTGACTGATTTGACAAGACTTTTTACTCATTTCTTCAAAATGTCTAAGTGTAACAAAAATTTTAATTTTGGGGTACAACAAATTGGAACTTTCTTAGTTGAGAATTTCCCATACTTAGCCAAATTTTCAAGATTTTGGCTATTGTTGTGCTCAAATAAACTTCGCCGGTCGATTTTTCTTCAATTTTGAATTTGGCTTGCGTAAGTTGGATGTACTGGACGATGTGCCTGCTGTTGTCTTCATGATGCCAAATTCTTGGCGGACTTCCCGTTGGTCTTGCGATGTGCAAGGGTGGACTCCCCAAGTTTTCTTTCATCTCCCTTCAAGTCGGACTTTACATTTTCTTTGCCATTTTCCTCGCCTTGTGTAGTCATCCACCTGCAGTAAAACAAAACAAATTTATTTTAGATTTTCTCTCTCCTAAAGATAACTTTTCAAGATAAGCTTTGAAAGATTTTTATAAATTTCATTTTCAAGCTTTTAATTTTCTTTCCGTCCAATTTCATTTGGCCATCCATTTTATCTTGCCATAATTTTCTGTCTTCCAATTTTATTTTGCCATAACTCCTCTCATCCAAAATTATTTTGCCATAACTCCTCTTCGTCCAATTTTATTTTGCCATAACTTCTCTTCGTCCAAAATTATTTGGCCATAATTTTCAGTCGTCCAAAATTATTTGGCCATGATTTATTTCATCTTCCTAAGAACGTTTGGCCAAATTTTCTTAGTCATATAAATGTTGGACTTGGAAGAATTTTCTTTCTTTTCAAGCATGGCGAATTTTCAAAGTGCCAAGCATATTTTTAAAATTTTCCAACATTCATACTTAGGCAAAAAAAAAATTAGTTTCTTACTCCTCTAAGTATGGCAGACTTCCTCACTAGTTTAGCCATTGAACTTTTTCTTCAAGGCGGACTTGGCTAAATTTCTTGCCACTTAATCTTATGCCTAAGGGCGGACTTCAGCTCTTAGCATGCCATTGGAGGGCGGACTTCAGCTCTTGTCTTGCCATTCACCATTTATTCTTCCTCTTTAAAGCGGACTTTATGTTATATTTGCCAACCCTCACTTTAGTCCATGTGGACTTCATATGACTTTTTTTTTCAAGCACCTCTCCAAAAGATGGCGGACTTCTTACTTTATTTCCAAGTGCCTTTTAAGCTGACAGACTTTATAAAAACATTTTCCATTTGTTATTCCAGCTGGCGGACTTCATAAAGCACTTGCCAAATGAATTTTCAAAGGTGGACGGAGTTTACTAAGTCTTTGCCATTTCATTTTGAAGGTGGGCCTGTTGTGACGTTTTCACACATCGCCCCATTGCAAATGGGGACCCCCTAATTTTGGCTTTGCTTTTGGTTTGGTGTTGGTTTGTTTTTGCTGTTGTCTCTCTCTCGTTCTGTCTATCCTTCTGAGGACGTTCCCGTCTTTGAGCTTAAACAAGTGAAATTTGGCCAAGTCTGAAATTAGCTCAACCTTCCTGGTCGGCCTTCAGGTTAACAAAAGTCAAGAATTGAAAAATTGAGTTTTAACATTATTGTCGCGATGTTTCCAACGGCTTTCTGCCGGATTTTTAGTCAGATTCGAGGTAATTACTATTTTAGTAAGTGTGCAAATTCGTATGCGCCGGTCAAGACTTTGAGATTCCATTCGGTCACACAAGATTCGTGAATACACGCTACTCGCAAAGTTTGAGCAAAACCGCATAACTTACTATTTTAGCAACCGGGCCTGATGAATTTCGTGGTGCGATGCAGAATTTTTGCATGTCCGATATTCCTTCCGGTTTTTCTTCAAGACCTTCTCGCAACCATATAACATGCAAACGAGATCAATTAATTTTCGCATCAGCCCGAAAGCGCTTTTTGGGTTTGCATGTCGGTTTCTTTGCATTACCCGTGATTCCCGGTAGATTTTTCTCGAGCTTCGCTGATGGCGATAATATGCAAACCGGGTTATTATTCCACTCAAGAAGGAACTTATATTTTAGCGTAAACTCGATACCGCTTCCCAGTTAGCTTCACAGAATCACGAAGCCGATTGGTACTACTTAAACGAGTTCATTTGATACGAGACATGCGCAGAAATGCATCAGGGTTTACCGACCCAAAAGATGCGTAAAAGTCGCATCTTCAAACTGGTAAACCACCGCTGACGGCCCTTCGTGCTATCCGTACGGGTGGACTTCGTCAAACGAGCACTTACTTCATTTATAGTAAGTCAATTTGGAAACCGGGCGGTTAGTAAACGTACCGTGATAGCGCTGTCAACCGACAGTCACGGCGCGGAGCTTACCATTAAAATTTCAAGTCAATCAGAGCATTGGGGCTATCAGAAACAAGAGGTTACTATTTATAGTAAACCACCTTCAGAAACAGGCTAAAAATAGCAGGGTGATTAAAAATGGCAGTGTCGACAAGGCAACAGGGTTATGAGGATGCAGTGCGCAAAATTTCAAGCCGTTTCGAGCTTCAGAGGTACAAAATTGAGAGGACTTACTAAAAATAGCAGGGCACGTAAGCTGGCGAAAACGAAAAAAATTCTAAGTCTGGAACTTCAATCCTGCAGCTATGGCAAAATGCGCCCAGTTGGTGGAGTTGAAGCAAAAAAAATTCTAAGGCAAGCATTTCATCCTGCACACATAGCTAAATGCGCCCTCATCAAGCTGAAGTCAAGAAAATGTTTTTCATCCTTCATCACATGGAAAATGCGCCCACATGCAAGCTAGCAGCATTCAAAAATTTTCTAAGTATGAAGTTCATCCTCCTAGAGGCCTCAAATGCGCCCATCTTGAGAGAAGGTCAAACAAGTCAAAGAGTTTTATCCTCCTCCCATGCTAAAATGCGCCCATCTCTCAAAAAGTCAAAAGAGTCAACATCTTTTATCCCTCTCCCTATGTAAAATGCGCCCAAATCAGGGCATGTAAAGACAAAAGGTTAAGGCGTTGGAGAAGATTCCATCTTCTAGCAAGCTGAAATGCGCCTAAAGGGAGTAAGTCAACGTGGTCAACAGTTTTCATCCTCCTTGCATGCTCAAATGCGCCCAAAATGGGCCATGTAAAGACAAAAATGAGGAAGTCAAGGTGGCGTTGGAATCTTCATCCACTACATCATACAAAATGCGCCCAGCTAAGAAGAGGTCAAAGTAGTCAACATTTTTAATCCTGCTGCCTAGGTGAAATGCGCCCAAAAGGGGGCATGTGAAGACAAAAGCATGGGAGATGAAAGGTCACTTGTTGGTGGCGTTTGAATGTTTTCATCCTCCTCTACATGAGAAATGCGCCCAAGTGCATGAAGTGTGAAAATGAAATTACTAAAGGCGTTGGAGGGGTAAAATAAATTGTTGCTAGTGATAGATGAATATTACTAGACGAGGTTGATATTCCTCCCCAAGAGTTAGGTGCGCTCAAGGTAGCATGTGTTGTAAGGTGTTAGAAATATCTCCAAGGCGTGTGAGGTGGTGATGTTAAGTGTTGGGCGTGGTTTTTAATTTTTCCTCAAAGTGTGCTATGCGCCTAAGGTGGAATATAAGATGAAGTGGTGAGGATTTCTTCTAAGGCATTGGGACTTCAAATAAATATTTTTCAAGTGTGAAGCGGTGAGTGGAAGATAAAGTATGCTAGGCGCCTTCATGAAAATTTTCTGAGTGAAGTTGGTATTTTCACAGGCAAAGTTGATCGAGCTGGATTCAAAAATTTTCTAAGGCACAAATATTTTCTCCCTTAGAAAATTTTCTGAGTGAAGTTGGTATTTTCACAGGCAAAGGTGATGGAATTTTCCTGAAACATGAGCAGAGTTGCCACAGGTGAAGTCAGTGACTGCCAGCTTCACGGGGTTGATAAAAGTTTTCAAGTCAGAGTAAAGAAATACACTCCAGGGTGAAGAAATGAAATAAATTTGATGAAAGAATATTTTCTAAGGTTCCAAAATTCAAGAAAATTAAATGAACCCGTTCGTTGGGGACCCATGGATTCGAAGCATTCTGGGGAAAATTCTCTTCTGGGTATTGAAGATTATCAATGAGGAATGGATTTTAAGATCTTCCACAGTTTGCCGATGATCCCGAGGTAAAGATTTTAAATGGGCACCAGGTTGATGAATTTCCTAAGGGAAATTTTAAAATTTTCTAAGGCAAATGTGAAGAAAACATGTTTTCAAGGTGAAATCCTCCAGGCGATGAATTTGAAAGAAACTGCCTAGGTGAATTTGCCCAAGCTCTTCGTAAAGATAGTTTTCTTGAGCCAGAGATAAATAAAATCAAAGTTGTCAGAAATCCGGCAGGTGAAATGAATTTCTTGAAGATGCAGTTGAAGTTAATATTGTCAAAAGGATGATACGCCCTTGAGGAGGATGAAATTTGGCTAAGGCATGAAGAATCATGAAAAAGGCAGAAGTTGGCTACTGGAGGCGATGAACGGTAGGTGAGTTAAATTTATATTATGAAGTGTTCTAATACTTTTCTCCTTGCTTGTTTTGCAGGAGGAACATCGAGACCAAGCGAGGATAACTTAAAGTAATGAAGAAAGTACTCCAGGACTACATTTCAACTTCGAAGGAAGAAAAGTTGCGAGAAATGGCTAAGTGTCGAAGAAACATTTCCAAAACTTAAGATGGAGAAAAGAGTGGAAGCTCGGGGGAGGCCAAAGAACAACGTCAAGAAGAAGATCAAGAACAGTGTGAACGCATCTGCAAACGGAATCTTCTAGAAGGAATAATGGACATTATGGCTCATTTATTACCCCACTCCCAATTCTGGCGGTTTTTAGGGTTAGGGCTGAGGTGGCATGATTCTAGCCACTCTATTGATTGTAACCCTAACCGTCTTTTGGGACTTGGCTAGCTATATAAAGGGGGAGTCCCCCTCATTTGTAACTCAGTAGACAATAGGATTAGAGTAGGAGTTGGAGTAGAGAGACAACTAGGTGATAGCTTAGAGTAACTTAGTAGATTGATAGTGTAGTTGAAGAAGAGGGAAAGTTTTCCCTTTGGAAACTTTGTAAGAAATTGTTGTGAACACTCTCTCAATAAAAGAGTTTTTCATTGATGGTGAACTTCGTCTTTGTTGTGAGTAGCTAGCAAGGTTTCTTCGTCCTTCTGATTCAAGTAGTGACTTAAAGTAGTATAATTTTCATTCCATGCAAGTAGATTCGTCTATCCATACCACTAGTGTATTTGCTGATGGTGAATGCACCTTGTGTGGTCAACTGGAATATCATGTACTTAACTTCAATCACAGTTTGAATAATGGTATGCGTCGTTGTGATGGTATCTTTATGTCAAGTGGTGGTTTGAACATCTTTTGTCATCTCCCTTGAAGATTGCACCGACTCCGTGGAAGCTGTCCGATGCGAGGCAAAGTGAAGTCCAGTTAGAAGTTTGCTGAAAGTTGAGCTCCATATCCCACGCCTTAGAATAGATTTAGACTCTCTAAACCCTCCCCCATTTCAATTCAGTACTTTCTGATTAGAATAGGAAACCCGTGCTTCATAGACAAATCTTTCGAGCATTTGAATTCCTTTCTCCTTTGCTAAACAATTATGTAAGTCCCCTTGAAATACCAGCAAATCACATCGAGCCAAACTGAGCCTATTCGCACTAAAAGAACCTTGGAGTTGAACGCATGAACTTTCTTGCAATCTTAGAATGCGGAATACTTTGATCAAGAGAGGATAGGGAAGCCGTTGGCGACTTTATTCTGCGTTGGTGCGGTCACGAAAAACACATCAACAGAGCCCACTTCAAAAACTTTGTCATTAGGTGACTTGACTTTGTCAAATATTTTCCAAGTGTTTTTTAGGCTAGGCGCACTTCCTAAGATGTTTCCTCAATTCACTTTCCAGCTGGCAGACTTCATAAAGCACTTGCCAAATGACTTGCTAAAACATTTTCCATTTGTTATTTAGGCTGAGCGCACTTCATAAGAAGTTTTCCAAATGTTTTTCTTTATCTAATTCTCCAGCTGGCGGACTTTGGAGATCTTTTCATGTGCCTTTTAAGCTGGGCGCACTTTAGTAACTCTTTGCCAAATGACCTTATAAAACATTTTCACTTTGCCATGTGTCATGGGCGGACTTTATAAGACTTTATGCCATTTACCTTTGCAAAGCTGATGGCGGACTTGGCATAGATTTATGCCATTTCTCTTGGGCGGACTTTACATATGTCCAAGCCATTGTCTTTGGAGCGGACTTTCTTCTTTCGCATGCCATTGTCTTATTTGCTGGGCGGAATTGGCACCATCTCAAGCCATTACCTTGTGAGTTGGGCGGACTTACCACCTTTCCATGCCATTCCATTATTTGTCCAAGGCGGACTTGGCCAATCTTTGTGCCATTGCTGTAGTGCTCTAGGCGGACTTGCCATGTTTCATTGCCATTATCTTCTTTATGGCTGGGCGGAGTTTGCTCATAGTCAAGCCATTTTCATTGTCTGGTTGAAGCTTTATGATGTTAATTCCTCCATTCTCCATGCTGGTTGGACTCCAATTTGCCATGATTGTTCAGATTTTTCATGGATTTCTCAAATTTTAACATGAATTTCTTAGATTTTAATATGAATTTCTCAGATTTTTCACCATTTTTCTGTGATTTTCGAACGATTTTTCCAGATTTTTTTTTAACTTTTTCGTGATTTTCTAGAATTTCACCATGAATTCAAAAAAATTTCAAATCCATTTTCTGAGAGTTTCGTTGATCTTTTCGAACTTCTGAGTGGATTTTTGAAACTCGAGCCCCTTCCAAATATAGAAATTTTCTAAAAATAGAAATTTTCCAAAAATAGCAACTTTCTAAAAATAGACTCTAAAAAATAGGGATCTCAGAATTGCCCAAAAGTGCCAAAAAAGTGGGTCCTAAAAAATAGGGGGCCCGGGGTGAAAAACCCTAAAAACTGGGAGGTGTCGGAATTGACTGAAATGACAGTCGATCTTCGTCTCCCAAGCCTTCTAAGCATGGTGATGACGCTTGCACAGTGATCTAGGCTCAATTTCTCCAACTGACTCGGGTGACTCTTCAAAACTCAAACTCCTCATTGCAAAAAGACTGGTGATAAGCAGTTGCGACGCCAAGGCAAAACCCGAAGCAAAAAAAAAGAAGGGTCCCCATTTGCAATGGGGCGATGTGTGAAAAGGTCACAACAAGTCTCTCAACGTGATGTTGTCATGGAGTCTCTCAACATGACGTCCAC
The DNA here is from genome assembly GCA_007258455.2 of Sequoia sempervirens. NCBI lineage: Eukaryota > Viridiplantae > Streptophyta > Pinopsida > Cupressales > Cupressaceae > Sequoia > Sequoia sempervirens. The sequence goes on along the minus strand of VDFB02148717.1, from coordinate 31,547 downwards.
CATGGCTACTCCCATGTGTGGGAAAACACAAGTACAAGGAGTCCATCACGAAGTCTCTCAACGTGATGTCGTCATGGAGTCTCTCAACATGACGTCTCATCTCAGTCTCAAAGATGAACAAGGGCTCACACCTCATAGTTCTCCGTCTCAAAGAAATATACACTACAAGGACTTTCACCTCATATTCTCCGTCTTAGAGAAATAAACACTACAAGGACTTTCACCTCATATTTCTCCGTCACAAAGAGATATACACTACAAGGGCTTTCACCTCATACTTCTCCATCACAGAGAAATATACACTACAACAGATATTCATGATGATGCAACTCCCTTTGAAGCTCCAAGTATTTGCATCAACCTCCAGACCTCCTTGTCCAAGGTTGCCTCTGTTGGTTTGTCAAACTCCCTCTGAATGTTATTTCCTCCTCTTCGAAGAAACTGATCGCAATGACAATCTGTATAGGTTCTTCCTCTTCGAGAGATGTCTCCAGTGAAGTTATGTGCCACCAACTCAATCCCATGGCTGCAAGCTATGTCTCCATTCTTCAGCCTACTGACTTCCTCATAGGATGCACTAAGATCTTCCTCCCTTGAATGCAATCCCTTATGCTTCTTGGTCCGTCCTGAAAGCATTTTAGAGAGTTAATAATAGTTCATAGAACTAAACTATCCTGAAGAGAAATACCAATGCTAGAAGCATACATGATTCACTATCCCAATGTTATAGAATGAATTAATAACTACATAAAAAATTCATGACCTTTATTCAAGGGTATGAAATACTTATCTCTTTATTGATTAATCTTCCTCACAATCCACCAATTGTTCTTTCCTGATCTTTGCACTTAAAGATTCAGATCTGCTGCAATGGAAAGATTCAAAAACGTCTACAACTTCAGAAAAACGTAATGCAGCAGATACGTAGACAGAAGACCAGAATAGGACTCCAATTGTTGGTTGTCACCCTTAAAGCACATAACAAATGAACTTAAACCAATTGTACATTGGCTAGAAGCTCATGACAATTAGCTGACCACACTTAGTGTAGTCTCACTAACATAAAACGTGTCCCTCTAACATGTTTGCAAAGAGGCCACTTTGCCCAGAGCTTAAAAGGTGCAACACTAATCTGTAAGAACTGATTGAAAGGCTTTCTCAACATTTGTAGACTGTAACGCAAAAGTTTCTATAAAAGAGAGGCCCTCCTTTTCAGCAAATATCTGTGCATTATCTACTAACACATCTCATAGATGATTCAAGTCAGATTTATTGCCCGCCATCAAGATAACAATGTTTGAATCAGCATGATCTCTCAGCTCACGTAGCCACTGCTACACATTATCAAAATTAGAATTCTTCGAAATGTCATAAACCATCAAGGCTCCCAAAGCTCCAAGGCAAGTATGATTCAAATACTTCACAAACTCATTCATATGTACACCACTTCCGTAGCAATCGAGATGATAAATAATGAGTTAATTTCGCCTTCATGCTTAAACACATCTGATCAGATCTTTTCTTAGACCTGCTCTGATACCATGTTAGATTTAGATCAGAAATGTAAGCAATAAACAATGCAACACATAAGACAAATGAACACAGCAGATACCCTGGGAAAACCCTCCTACTCGAGGGAGAAAAACCCAACAAAAAATATCTCCAATATATTGAATAAGAGAAATAATAGCATAACTCTGCTTACAGATCAGGCCCTACACAAGGCCAAGTTTAATCCAAATAAAGGAGACATTTCTAATGTAAAGTACAAGTCTGTTGCTAATAGATAGCAATCTGCTTCTTGAAGAGAAGACAAACTGTAGATAAGGTGCAAACTTCTGCTACTGAAAGTGACGTAAATAAAATGAATGAACTTCTTCTTATAAAACTGATTTGCTGCTAAAAGTGACAACCTACTGCTTAGAGATGCGAATTTAAGAGAGAATCATGTGATGATTGGATGAATGATCATCACTTTGTACATATACCAAACTAGGCAACTCTTCATCTAGGTCGGCCTCTTTGATAAACAAAAAATATAAAATATAATTTGTGATAAGGCCGTCTTGCCTTAATAATCATTTATTTTAATTTAGAGAGAAAAATATCTCCTGCTGCTATAAACATCAACACTATATACCCATGACTTCCTCTTAGAATGAAATGGATGCTCCCAAAAGGAAATACGGCAGAGTTTTGTGAGGTGCTAAGTAAGGAAGATGTGACATTGCTGCAAATTGACCACCTTTGACCTTTAGAATCTCCACACAAGCCCTTGGTTAATTATATGCACCAATTCCCTTATATTGCAACATATATATTTGGCCAGCTTGCATAAGGAAGACTTTGTTTGATTTGAAAAAGACAAATTGAACCCCCTTAATGGATCACACGATCAGCTTGGTTTCTCCACGTGTTAGAAGTTGGCGCCCAAATCACAAAGGTTGTTGCTTAAAATGTTTGACTAGATTCCTTCTAAATTATTATCAGGTCCTTCACATAAGAATTGCCTTATACCATTTTGTCATATCTGCAGTTTTGTCCTCTCTGAATATACACGTTAGACATAGGCCTCCAGAATAAATGTGATACCTTCAGCAATCTACAATTCCCATTAAGGAGGCCACACAATTCAAAGCTAAAAGAAATCAAACAAATGTTAGAAGCTCACAATGTTGGGAGGATAATCCAATATTAAATTGGACAGTGGCTGGTGTATATTTTCTCTTCTGAGATAAAACCCCTTTGTCTTTTATGCCACAATGGTGATTTCACCCGATATAATTTAGCAAGCATGCAGGCAACACCCGATGGATTCTAAATAAACTTTTGTCTTTATTTAACCTTTCTTATGAATAGTTGTCTTGATTTGAAATTTGCCTTATCTGCACAGGCTAGCAAGAGATTTTGTGCTTTAATACCACTATAATAACCCCCCTCTAATCTCGGTTTTTGCATTTTCGTTTTAAATGTTTTCTCTAATTCAATTGGGGTTTTTTGCCAATAAATACAAAAAATATGGATATTTGCAAAATAAACCAATTCCAAACAGTTGCATGAAATTAATAACTCAGATTCGATTATAGCTTAAGAAATTGCATTAGAAGCATACCCGGATTACATAATATGCAATAATGCAGATTTGAAAGTGTTTGATCAACAACTAAGAACATCAACAATCTCCAAAAACTCTCTATGATTCCACCTTCAATGTCTAATTTAAGTCAATCTTTTGAATTCAATGTAGCTCAATAATAACCTCTAAATGAGATTATCTCCCTAAATGCCCTTGGGTGATCTTTCACACCTGTAGACACTTTTCTCTCTAAGGGTTTTTGTACTCAAAAAGCTTCAATCTTCAAAACCAACAAACCCTTGCTCAATTTCTCCAATTTGCACAAGTTTCAATAAAATGATCAGTGATTATGAAAAGCAAATCTTTTTTGCTTTTTATACTCTCCAAATCCCCACTTGGCCACATAATTAAATCGAATATTTGCTTTTGATTCTTTTAATGCATTTGGATTTTTAATATAATAAATTAATAAAGCATCATTAAATATAATACTTTATTAATTTCCATTTAACCCCTTATATCACCTTTTAATAAAGTCATCATTAAATAGTAAATTAACTTTAATAATATTAATAAACCATTTTGACAACTGATCCAATCATATTTTCCAAATGTAGGCATGATGACAACTGATCCAGGCATGACTTACTATAAATAGTAAGTATAGGCAATATGATCAAGTGACATACTATAAATAGTAAGTGTGGGAGAAATCAACCAGGATGACATCTAGAAGGCCCACCATGTAGCGCTCGGAAAATTAAAAGTAAAAGCATTTTCAATTGTTCAATCCGTTTTAAAAAAGGTTTTCAAGTAATTAATATCATTCATAAAAACTTCCAAAATGAGTTCAATAAAAGAGAATTAAATTGGCATTTTATGTATATAAATAATAACACTGTAATTTATCAAGACTATGCACATGGCAAAAGTACATCAATGAATTTTCATATATACATATTCATCCATACTCGGAAGAGATCAATAATTCCAATAGAAACATCTTATTCAATGCTATGTCATAAAACTTTAATTCTACATATCAATGTTACATTAGATTCTTTCATGCCATACTTCTATTTCAAAGTTTCAACAATGAATGTCAAATACAAATACATATACAATGGGGCTATACAAGCCATTCCAGAATGTTACACAAGTTCATCAATAGCAAATAAAACTCTGAACCTCCAACCGCCGTGACACCATCGGTCCGTTTGCGAGCTGGCACCAAGAGTGTGATTCAGGCACCTTTTCCGCCCAACCACGAAGTACATGACTTCCCCGGGTTCCTTCCTAACTCGAAGGAATCCCCAGCCCTACATAAAGGAGCCTAGCAACCTGACACAATAAAACAGGAGGGAACTCTCAATGCATGTCTGGTGCCTATATGCATTTCTAACATGAGAAAACATATTTCTTACAACAGGAGGTGGCAGAGACTCAAATACATATACATTTCTAGGCTTTTAAACGAATCCATCTATTTAATTGGTACAAGTGCTTGGTCAAACATAAGTAAAACAAGCAAATGGTAGTTTAGAAAAGATAAAACTACCGTCTCTGTGGGTCCACCTTCGGCATCCTGTCCCGGAAGTTACCAAAGTAAAGTATAATAAAGTATAATAAAGTACAGAAGCAGAAAGTTGTGCATTTTCCATACATGTTTCATGCATTCAATTGATTCTAAAAGAATTTCAAATGAGAATTTCATAACATCTTTTCAATTACATTGGACAAAAGAAAAGAAAGGTTGTAAGTTCAGTAGTAAGATTGCATCTACTCTTTTGTAAGTAATTCTTTTCTGATTTGGTACAGGACTCTGTTTTTACTCCAAACTACTCTCTTGAAAATGTAAAAAAAATGCATGTATGTCATGATTCTATCAGTGTACAAACACAAGTAGAGGAATTAATTAATTCTTTTGTATGAAACAACGTTCACAGATTTATGTATATACTTCTACTCTTCCAAATTCAAGCTGATTGAAAGAGTAATTCTCAATTTACTACAGATTTCTGGTTATTAGTAATATACAAAAACAGGGCAATTCATTCGAAATAACAGAGGTTTGAAAGAAAAACTTGCATTCGAATTTTATAATGTATACTATTATTCAGGAATGTACATCTGTAAGTGAGTATATGACAATGTGATCAAGAAGAATTTCAGTTTACATGTTTTCTCAGAGGTACTTTCTTTTGTTCATATTTCCTGCTTCCAATTACTGAGATGTTTGTGTATTTTTGACAGAAATCATATCACATTCTGAAGATGGTTTTCCTGTTCAAACTTGCATTTATGTATATATCTATGAATATATATATATGTATATATGCATATACAGCTGAGTGTATATATATATATATATATATATATAAATACATATACAGCTGAGTGTAAATATATATATATGCTTTAAAGAAAGAAATACTGATTTTTATAACTGTTCTCACGTTTTCTGGCTATGCACACAGAATAAAAGTATTATACAGGGTTTCATACTGGTGTTGAGCACCACGAAGGGTGCAGGAAGCCCTTGCCTCTCCCATGGGGAGGGCGCGGGCTGTGAGGAGCTCGCGCCCCTTCCACAAGCCACGGCCTGTGGAGGGCGCGAGCCTCCCCACAGAGCCGTGCCCTTCCTATGGGAAGGGCTGGGGATTAAAATCCCTCCCCTTCCCCCTATAGTTAAACAATTTCATAACACAAAAGAAATATTTTGCCCAGTATTATACTGCATTTAAATTTATTTCAAAGGAATTTCGAATTAATTTCTGGTGAAAGTTGTTCTTGCAAGATCATATGCATATATATATATATATGTATATATGCACGGGAATACAGATTCCTGTGTATATATATATGTATATATATATATTTATGTATGTTTTCAAATATAATTGAGAGCAGTTTAATAATTTGCAGCTTTTGCAACAGAATGTAACCCTAATCTGGAAGAAAGAGATTGGGTATTCTTTCTATAATGCAACAATGAGAAGAAGGCTATTACCCAGATTCAAAAATAAAATTGGAAAAGATTTCTCAGATATCTGTAATCATTTTCATAGAATGATGCATTTCATTTCTTCAATTTCTTACTGCAATTTAAACTGATTGAAAACAAGGAATGGAAAATAACCTGGCAGTTTTCTCCAGTGCAGATGCCCAGTATTACCTTCCTGTCTCCCTCTTCCAGAGCTCTGGTTATGTGTCTCAATAATGTTCTCTTTTCTCCCTTAAAGCTTTATTCCTCCTTCCGAGGGTCATGCAGAGTATTTCCAAATGACAGATAAATTTTACATGCAAAATCCAGAGGTCGCCACTTGCCAACACATTGTTGGTTTTAAGGAGAATTTCCCCAGAGCCCAAAGTTTTCTCGGGGCTGTTCATTTCTCCCAATTTTGGACTAAGGTTTTTAAAACATATGCAAACAAAGATATCTCCACCTTTTAATATGCAAACCAATTATTTCTTCCATATTATATGTAAATATAATATTTTTCACTTTATTTTTAATTTCCTAATTTAAATCAGATTTTCCTTTTTATTGCACAAAAATAAATGGAATAAACTAAATAAAATAAACCATAATCTTTTCACAACTTTTATGGATAATTAAATTATATTTTAATTTTGCTATGTTATTATATATATATATATATATTTTTATCAATTACTTATTCAAACCATGTAATCAATTTAAACAATCACATTGAAAACAGACATGGCCTAAATGCAACTACATGATTTTTAGGTGGTGTGTGTGTGATTGAGAGCTTCTCCTCTTTTACCCTATCGGGAAGCTAGCCTTCTTTTCCTCAATCACACTCTTGGTCTTCGACCACCTGCAACTCAAATGCACTCAGGCGTGCAACAACGAAAATGTATTAGTAACCAATATAGAAGTATAAATTTAAGCAATAATTAAATCAACACTCATATTTTGTTCTATCTTATATATTTTAAAAATAAAATGCACTCATAATTCTAAAAACAAATATTTTCCTATATTTCCATACACCAAAGCATTGTATTATATCATATTGCTCTAACACGTATCATAATTCATATAATAAATCCCACAAAGTCATGGTCAAAACAGCATCAAAGTTTGAGATTTGACATCCTTCCCCACTTGGGAAGAGACATCGTCTCGATGTCTAAAAGCAAGTTACATAACAAAATTGAGATACTAGTATTTCGTAAGTCTCTATAAAAGAAAATAAAAGTATGCTATGGTCTCAAATGAGGAAAGATTCTATCTATATCCTCAGCATTCTCCCAGGTGGCATTATCCACCGAATACTGGTCCCACTGGACCCTGTATTGCATAATGTCCCTATTACGCAACTTAACGTTGCGCTCTTCCAGGATCCTGACGGGCTCCACCTGTATCACCCCTGGGTCCTGAACCTGCAATGCACACCATTCAAGGATATGAGCAATATCTAGGTGGTAAGGCTTAAGTACTGAGACATGAAATACATTATGTATCCGGGATAGAGCTGGTGGCAGAGCAAGCCTGTAAGCAACTGGATTCACCACCTCCAAAACATCAAAAGGGCCAACAAACCTAGGGGCCAACTTAGAGTTCTTGCCGAAAGAGATTGAACTCTTATGCAGCCGAACCCTCAAAAAGACCTTATCCCCTGCAGAGAACTGCCTAAAGCTCCGGTTCTTGTCTGCTAGACTTTTCTGTCTATCTGCAGCTTGTTTCAATTTTTCCTTAATGATTTTCATTTGGTCTTCCATTTCTCTGACCATCTCAGGGCCAATCACAACCCTGTCTTCTACTCTGTCCCAACTAATGGGTGTCTGACATTTACATCCATAAAGGGCTTCAAAAGGTTCCATGCCCAAAGAAGCATGGTAGGAGTTGTTGTAAACAAACTCCACCAAAGGCAAATACTCCTCCCACTTATATTGTTGTTCCATACAGTACATGCGGAGAATATCTTCTACTACCTGATTCACCCTCTCCATCTGACCATCGGTCTGAGGATGATATGCGGAACTGAAATTCAATTTAGTTCCTAAGGAAGAATTTAATGTGATCCAAAACCTGGAAGTCATCCAAGTGTCTCGATCTGAGATGATCGTTTCTGGCACTCCATGCAACCGGAAGATTTCTTGAACAAATTTTCTTGCTAAAACCATTGAACCATCCTTGAGATTTCCAGGAATGAAATGAGCAACCTTTGTCAATTTATCCACCACAACCAAGATGGTATCATGTCAGTTCCTAGACATTGGTAACCCCTGTATAAAATCCATAGTGATAACCTGCCATTTATACTCTGGTACCCTGTGAGGATATAAGAGTCCTGCCAGATGTACATGCTCAGCCTTGACTTGCTGTCATTCCAAGCATCGGGCTACATGGGACGTAATATCCCTTTTAAGTCCTGGCCAGAAGTACAGTGGCCTAAGTCCTTCCATCATCTTTGTAATACCGGGATGTCCTGAGTATGGAGCGTTGTGGAACTCCTCTAGCACCAACTCTCTCAAGTTTGCAAAACTAGGAATGTACATCCGCCCCTGGTATCTCAAGAGTCCATCCGATTCTAATACATAACCCTCATATCGACGATCTGAGGAATTCACCCCTAGGGCTTGTTTCACCTTTTCATAATGTTCATCCCCAAGGGAGGATTGTACTACTTGCTGCCTGAAATCTGATTTTATGGTAACCATGGCTGCAAGGTGCCTCCTTCTACTCAAGGCATCAGCCACCCTGTTTTCCTTACCCTTAATATATTCAATCCCAAAGTCATATTCACTCAAGAATTCCAGCCATCGCCTTTGTCGGGCATTAAGATTGGGTTGAGTGAAGATATATCTCAATCCTGCATGGTCTGTCTTTAGTTCAAAAGGCTTTCCCAAGAGGTAATGTCTCCACATCTGTAAGGCATGGACTATGGCTGCCAATTCTAAGTCATGTGGTGCATAATTTAATTCATGCTGCTTTAACTTCCTTGATTCATATGCTACCACTTGCCCTTCTTGCATAAGAACTGCTCCTACCCCTTCCCCTGATGCATCAGTAATAACTATAAAATGGCCGTTCGTATGTGGCACAACCAGGATGGGTGCGGTAGTGAGTTTCTCCTTAAGCAGCTGAAAAGCTCTCTCACACTTATCACTCCATTCAAACTTCTTTTCCTTCTTCTGTAGTGCAGTGATGGGTGCTGCAATTGTCGAGAACCCCTGAACAAACCTCCTATAATATCCTGCAAGTCCCATGAAACTTCGAACTTCAGAGACATTCTGCGGTGCTGGCCAATCCATAATTGCCTTAATCTTTTCTGGGTCCACTCTTACCCCTTCCGCTGAAATCACATGTCCTAAATAATGCACTTCAGATTGGAAGAAAGTACATTTAGACATCTTTCCATACAGCTTATGTTCCCTCAGACGCTGCAACACAATTCTCAAATGCTTCTCATGTTCTTCCTCTGACTTAGAATAGATCAAGATATCGTCAAGAAAGATTAGGACAAAGTTATCCAAACAATCTCGGAAGACACTATTCATCAGGTTCATGAAAGTTGCAGGAGCATTAGTTAGCCCAAAAGGGAGCACCGTAAACTCGTAGTGCCCATACCTTGTTCTGAAAGCAGTTTTGTGAATGTCTTCTTCCTTCAATCTCAACTGGTGGTATCCTGATCTTAAATCAATTTTTGAGAATACCTTGGCTTCTTTTAGCTAATCAAACAAGTCATCGATGCGTGGGAGCATGTATTTATTCTTGATAGTGACCTTGTTAAGCATTCTATAGTCAATGCACAACCTCAAGGTACCATCCTTCTTTTTCACAAAGATAACTGGAGCTCCCCAAGGTGACACGCTTGGCCTAATAAGACCCTGCTTCAATAATTCTTCTAGTTGGGCCTTAAGCTCAAATAATTCTGTTGTATTCATCCTGTAAGGAGCCTTAGACTGAGGTTCTGCTCCTGGAGTCAGATCAATAGAAAAATCAAACACACACCTAGGCGGTAGCTCAGTCAGCTCAATAGGAAAAACATCCTCAAATTCTTTCAGAATGGGATGATCATTAATTGAGGATTCTTTCTCATCAAGGTCCTTGACCTTTATTGCAAAGATAGTGCATCCCTTCCAACTTGCCTTTTTCAATTGCATGGCGGAAACTTGCCTAAGCTCTAAAGGCGTTTTAATGCCACAAAGCTCCACATGGTTTCCTCGATCATCAAGACACTTTATTGACTTCTCTTTGCAATCCACAAGAGCCTTATGTTCAGAGAGCCAATTTATCCCTAATATCACATCGTAAGACCCCAACGGTGCAACATACAAGTTTACTTTCGTTTGAAGGTTAGGGAGTTCAAGTTTACTGAAATACATGCATTGCTCTACCTTCCTCTCTATCCGGTTTCCATACTGAACTTTCCAAGAATTCGCCATAATACTCGGTCTAACTGATAACTTAGCCAAAACATGAGGATCTATAAAACTATCAGTAGCACCAATATCAATCAAAACAGAAACAGGGCATCCAAATAATTTACCCGATAACTGGATGGGAGTTGCTTGGTAATCTGCTTGGCGATTGTCAACCGCTGCATGAATATGATGTTGATTCCTGTTATTCTGTTTGTTATTTCTCTGAGGGCACACACTGGCGTAATGCTCGCCACCACAGGTATAACAACCTCCACGAGGTGCTTTGGGCTTGTCAGAAAAATCTCTCCTGTTATTATCATTCCTTTTATTGAAGTTCCCCCTCTTGTTGTTATTGTTCCTATTTCCATCATTGCGGTCCTGAGGACTACCATCCCTCTTCAGATTTCTGATTTGCCTATTTTCATTCCCTTGATTGTCCTGTTTGCTCTGATCACCCTGATTGCTATTACCTTGACGATTCCCCTGGAACTTCTTATTGCCATACTTGGCTTCCCTGCTCTTCTTATAGTTAGCAGCTTGCTGCAGCTTGTGCTCTTGTTTAATTGCTAAATCAAAAACTTCATCCATGGTGGCTGGATTATGCAGATCTATTTCATTTCCAATTTGAGGTCTAAGCCCCAAAATAAATTTTCGAACTCGAAACCTCTCATCATGTTGGTATTGGGGTGCGTACTTGAGCAAGTGAGAGAATTTCTCCCAATACTGAGTCACTGTCATGCCACCCTGTATGAGTACCTGGAATTCTATCATTTTCTTATCAAAGTGAGATTGTGGTAACCACCTCTTCCTAAATAGTTGTAGGAACTTATCCCAAGTTACCTTCCCATGCATAAACTGCTTATCCGCCCTTTCATTTTCCCACCAAGTAGCAGTCTCACCGATGAGTTGATATGAACCCCATTTAGCCTTTGTTTCATCTGATAAATTTCGTAGGGAAAAATACCTTTCCATTTCTATAATCCAAACTTCTACCCCATCTCCAAGGGTTTTCCCATCAAACTTCGGAGGAGTGACCTTCTTTAGGTCTTTTCCTAACTCCTCAGCCACCCTATTTAGATTTCCTTTGTTTCCAGGTGGTTCAGCATTTATTTCTCCATCGGTTTTATTTGTATTTAATCCTTGATGGCCATTTCGCCTCCCTTGTTCTAGTTCTTCAATTCTAGCCCCCTGACTTTGCAGCAAGGCCAAAATTTGATCCAGTTTATCATTGGGACCTCCACGAGATCCGCCAATTCGCTGGTACACTCTATTCTCCATTTTAAGTCACCCTGATTAAGACACAACGTCATACGTACTTAGGCATAGGTCCTAGAGTTGAACCTTGCCGCTCTGATACCAAGATGTAGCGCTCGGAAAATTAAAAGCAAAAGCATTTTCAATTGTTCTATCCGTTTTAAAAAGGTTTTCAAGTAATTAATATCATTCATAAAAACTTCCAAAATGAGCTCAATAAAAGAGAATTAAATTGGCATTTTATGTATATAAATAATAACACTGTAATTTATCAAGACTATGCACATGGCAAAAGTACATCAATGAATTTTCATATATACATATTCATCCATATTCGGAAGAGATCAATAATTCCAATAGAAACATCTTATTCAATGCTACGTAATAAAACTTTAATTCTACATATCAATGTTACATTAGATTCTTTCATGCCACACTTCTATTTCAAAGTTTCAACAATGAATGACAAATACAAATACATATACAATGGGGCTATACAAGCCATTCCAGAATGTTACACAAGTTCATCAATAGCAAATAAAACTCTGAACCTCCAACCGCCGTGACACTATCGGTCTGCTTGCGAGCTGGGGCCAAGAGTGTGATTCAGGCGCCTTTTCCGCCCAACCACGAAGTACATGACTTCCCCGGGTTCCTTCCTAACTCGAAGGAATCCCCGGCCCTGCATAAAGGAGCCTAGCAACCTAACACAATAAAACAGGAGGGAACTCTCGATGCATGCCCGGTGCCTATATGCATTTCTAACATGAGAAAACATATTTCTTGCAACAGGAGGTGGCAGAGACTCAAATACATATACATTTCTAGGCTTTTAAATGAATCCATCTATTTCAATGGTACAAGTGCTTGGCCAAGCATAAGTAAAACAAGCAAATGGTAGTTTAGAAAAGGTAAAACTACCGTCTCTGTGGGTCCACCTTCGGCATCCTGTCCCGGAAGTTACCAAAGTAAAAGTATAATAAAGTACAGAAGCAGAAAGTTGTGCATTTTCCATACATGTTTCATGCATTCAATTGATTCTAAAAGAATTTCAAATGAGAATTTCATAACATCTTTTCAATTACATTGGACAAAAGAAAAGAAAGGTTGTAAATTCAGTGGTAAGATTGCATCTACTCTTTTGTAAGTAATTCTTTTCTGATTTGGTACAAGACTCTGTTTTTACTCCAAGCTACTCTCTTGAAAATGTAAAAAAAATGCATGTATGTCATGATTTTATCAGTGTACAAACACAAGTAGAGGAATTAATTAGTTCTTTTGTATGAAACAACGTTCACAGATTTATGTATATACTTCTACTCTTCCAAATTCAAGCTGATTGAAAGAGTAATTCTCAATTTACTACAGGTTTCTGGTTATTAGTAATATACAAAAACAGGGCAATTCATTCGGAATAACAGAGGTTTGAAAGAAAAACTTGCATTCGAATTTTATAATGTATACTATTATTCAGGAATGTACATCTGTAAGTGAGTATATGACAATGTGATCAAGAAGAATTTCAGTTTACATGTTTTCTCAGAGGTACTTTCTTTTGTTCATATTTCCAGCTTCCAATTACTGAGATGTTTGTGTATTTTTGACAGAAATCATATCACATTCTGAAGATGGTTTTCCTGTTCAAACTTGCATTTATGTATATATCTATGAATATATATATATGTATATATGCATATACAGCTGAGTGCATATATATATATTTATATATATATAAATACATATACAGCTGAGTGTAAATATATATATATGTTTTAAAGAAAGAAATACTGATTTTTATAACTGTTCTCACGTTTTCTGGCTGTGCACACAGAATAAAAGTATTATACAGGGTTTCATACTGGTGTTGAGCACCACGAAGGGTGCAGGAAGCCCTTGCCTCTCCCATGGGGAGGGCGCGGGCTGTGAGGAGCTCGCGCCCCTTCCACAAGCCGCGGCCTGTGGAGGGCGCGAGCCTCCCCACAGAGCCGTGCCCTTCCTATGGGAAGGGCTGGGGATTAAAATCCCTCCCCTTCCCCTATAGTTAAACAATTTCATAACACAAAAGAAATATTTTGCCCAGTATTATACTGCATTTAAATTTATTTCAAAGGAATTTCGAATTAATTTCTGGTGAAAGTTGTTCTTGCAAGATCATATGCATATATATATATGTATATATGCACGGGAATACAGATTCCTGTGTATATATATATATGTATATATATATATTTATGTATGTTTTCAAATATAATTGAGAGCAGTTTAATAATTTGCAGCTTTTGCAACAGAATGTAACCCTAATCTGGAAGAAAGAGATTGGGTATTCTTTCTATAATGCAACAATGAGAAGAAGGCTATTACCCAGATTCAAAAATAAAATTGGAAAAGATTTCTCAGATATCTGTAATCATTTTCATAGAATGATGCATTTCATTTCTTCAATTTCTTACTGCAATTTAAACTGATTGAAAACAAGGAATGGAAAATAACCTGGCAGTTTTCTCCAGTGCAGATGCCCAGTATTACCTTCCTGTCTCCCTCTTCCAGAGCTCTGGTTATGTGTCTCAATAATGTTCTCTTTTCTCCCTTAAAGCTTTATTCCTCCTTCCGAGGGTCATGCAGAGTATTTCCAAATGACAGATAAATTTTACATGCAAAATCCAGAGGTCGCCACTTGCCAACAGCATTGTTGGTTTTAAGGAGAATTTCCCCAGAGCCCAAAGTTTTCTCGGGGCTGTTCATTTCTCCCAATTTTGGACTAAGGTTTTTAAAACATATGCAAACAAAGATATCTCCACCTTTTAATATGCAAACCAATTATTTCTTCCATATTATATGTAAATATAATATTTTTCACTTTATTTTTAATTTCCTAATTTAAATCAGATTTTCCTTTTTATTGCACAAAAATAAATGGAATAAACTAAATAAAATAAACCATAATCTTTTCACAACTTTTATGGATAATTAAATTATATTTTAATTTTGCTATGTTATTATATATATATATATATATATTTTTTTTATCAATTATTTATTCAAACCATGTAATCAATTTAAACAATCACATTTAAAACAGGCATGGCCTAAATGCAACTACATGATTTTTAGGTGTTGTGTGTGATCGAGAGCTTCTCCTCTTTTACCCTATCGGGAAGCTAGTCTTTTTTTCCTCAATCACACTCTTAGTCTTCGACCACCTGCAACTCAAATGCACTCAAGCGTGCAACAACGAAAGTGTATTAGTAACCAATATAGAAGTATAAATTTAATCAATGACTAAATCAACACTCCTATTTTGTTCTATCTTATATATTTTAAAAATAAAATGCACTCATAATTCTAAAAACAAATATTTTTCTACATTTCCATACACCAAAGCATTGTATTATATCATATTGCTCTAACACGTATCATAATTCATATAATAAATCCCACAAAGTCATGGTCAAAACAGCATCAAAGTCTGAGACGTGACACACCAAAACATTGAGTCGTTGAGCAAAAGAATACTAAGATAAACATCAAAAACCTACTAGGGAACCACTAATCACCCTCAAAAGGGTCCCCTAAACATCCCATTAGCTTATGAGGACTAGATAGTAGGCTAACCATTGCAAAGATACAGATCCCAGAAAAAATAGGACATTACAAAAGAGCATTGTCAAAAATCAGTAATAAACCAAGGATTGATCCTCCCAGCTATAATGGCAGTTTAAACCCTGATGAACTTATAGATTGGATATCAAAAATGGAGAAGTATTTTGACTTTGAAGGAACTGAAGATGATAGAAAAGTGATGTTTGCAAATGCGAAGTTGAAAGGACATGCATCCCTGTGGTGACCAAGGAGGGGCAACGACAAGATTAAGTCATGAGACAAAATGGTGACCAAGTTGAAGACTAAATTCTTGCCAGCAAAATATAACCTAGGTTTGTTTAGAAAGTTGCAGAATCTAAAACAGAAAGAATCAAATGTAAAGGAATATACATAAGGGTTTTATGGATTGAGCATTAGGGAAGGACATGATGATGATATAGAGAAGGTGTCAAGGTATGTGAATGGCCTACGGTTATCTATTCAAGATGAAATTAGCATGGTCAAGTTGCAAACTATAGAAAAAACCTACCAGTATGCCTTGAAGGCAAAGGAGAAACTAGATAGGAAATAGCAAAGTAATTCCAAACGTAGAGGAAGGTTCTGATGTGGAAAAGGACAATACAATGGTGCAAGAGGTTATCAAGGCAAACGAGAAGCCAACAATTCAAGAGGATGAGGAAATTTTGGAAGAGGAAGAGGATTTACTGGTACTTGTTACCAATGTGGAGAAATTGGACATAGGGCATTTAAGTGTCCTCAAATACAATCCAACAATAGTAAAGGGAAAGAGGACAAAATTCATGTGGCCCAAGCAGAAAATGAATGTGTAGCTTCACCCAAGCATGGAGAAGATCCAAAAGATGGAGAGTCCTTGATGTTGAGGAGAATTCTATTGTAACGAGAAATGATAGAGAAATGGTAGAGAAGTGGCAATACTAACAATCTAGTGTTAGAGGAAATGGTAAAGTTGCAGTTGAAGAGGATGAAACATCCCAATCCCTACAAGGTCTCTTGGCCACAAAAGGGACACCAATTACTAGTAAGTTAACAATGCTTGGTGAATTTTCATATGAGAAGTTATAAAGCTAAGATAATGTGTGATATAATGCCAATGGATGCATGCCATATTCTGTTGGACAGATCTTGTCAATATGATAGGCAACGTAAGACTAATTGTTATAAGATCAAGAAGAATGGGAAGGAGTATACCTTGAATCCCATGAAGGATAAGGATAAGGAGGTAGAGAAGAATCACAGGGTTTGATTGGTAACTAGGAAACAATTTTTGAAGGATTTTAAATAGAAGGCATGTTATGCTTTCATTTCTAAGCCTACAGAGGTTAAGAAAACAAAGGAGGAGGAACCCATGGAGGTACAGGAGATTTTAGGTGAATTTTCAGAAATTTTGATAAAGGAATTACTTGATGGATTGCCACCAATGAGAAGCATAAGCCATTGCATGGATTTGATACTAGGGGCTAGTTTTCCAAACAAAGGCAACGTACAAAATGACACCAATGGAGAATGAGGAGATAAACTGCCAAGTGCAAGAGTTGTTGGATAAGGGTCTGATTAGAGAAAGCTTGAGTCTATGTGTTGTTCCTATAGTACTTACACCAAAGGAGGATGGAAAATGGCGGATGTGTACTGATTCAAGAGTCATCAATAAGATCATAGTAGGAAGTACATATTTCGATTGCCCCAGATGGATGACATGATGGATTGTTTGGGTGGAGCCAAGTATTTCACCAAGATAGACTTGAAAAGTGGAAACCATCAGATAAGAATCTATGAAGGAGATGAATGGAAGACTACATTCAAAACAAAGGATGGTTTGTATGAGTGGTTGGTAATGCCATTTGGGTTGACAAATGCCAAGTATTTCACCAAGATAGACTTGAAAAGTGGAAACCATCAGATAAGAATCTAAGAAGGAGATGAATGGAAGACTACATTCAAAACAAAGGATGGTTTGTATGAGAGTGGTTGGTAATGCCATTTGGGTTGACAAATGCCCCAAGTACCTTCATGAGTCTAATGAATGAGGTACTAAAACCTTTACTTAGTAAATTTGTGATTGTATATCTAGATGTGTTAGTGTTTGTAGCTTAGGGAGATATTTTCTCCTAAGTAAAAATTAAGATAATTAATCTCCAAGGCAGGTCGGCCTTGTGTCACAAATTATATTTTATATTTTTCTATTTTTCTCTAGAGGCCGATCTAGAGAAGAGGTCGCCCCAATTTGTATATATACAAGGTGAAGATCATTCATTTGATTATCAATTCACTCTCTCTTCAATTCGCATTTCCACAGAGCAGAAGTTCGCCCTTCAGCAGCAGATCAGATTTCAAAAAGAAATATATTCATTTGTGTCTTTGCATCAAGGAGAGGTGCTACAATTTATTGTATGAGATTCAACCTTGTGTAAGGCCAGACTCTGTATGCAGAATTCTGCATTTTTATCTGATATATATAGAAGAGAGATCATTTCTTGCTGGGTTTTTCTCCATCAAGTAGGAGGGTTTTCCCAGGGTATCATGTTGTGTTCATTGGCTTATGTGTTGAGTTTTTTGCTTATTGCATTTCTGATCTAAACACTAACATGGTATCAGAGCGGGACTAAGAAAAGATCTGATTAGAATTGTTTAAGCAAGTTGTAGGGTAACAGGAACAAAGAATGCATCCTCAGATTTCACTAAGTCTCATGCCCACTTTGAGGAAAAATATGAGAAGTCTTACTTTGAAGTTTTCTAGGGTTAGTTTTCCTTGTTGCAGCTACCTACACAGTAAAAAGAGATGAAACTAAAGACAGTCAGCAAACTAAGGATAGCCATGACAAAGACAAATTAATACTACAAGCGAGTATCGACAGGAACAGTGTTAGGTGTGGTAAAGGGGCAAATGTCACGGGGAACGATGAAAGCGATGTGCAGCACTGTGGAAAAGAGGACAATCAAACTATTATGGCAACCTTAAGAGACAGCCCTATGAACAAGGGCAAACCTATGATGAATACTGTGCAATCTTCCAAGTGTGAAGTGATAGTTTAAATGTATGACTGCCATGAGATTAAAAGGCAGAGGACAGTGTATTTTAGATGGCATGATCTTGGCATCAGATTAATAACAGTTTGGTGAAGTTGCATGAGACTCAACACAGTGCTCATGGACAGAAATGTAAGATAGTGCCATGAGGAAACTAGGCATGTCAAGCTTTCAACAGTCATGAAAGGCCACGATCAATCAAGAAACATTGAGCATGTGAAGAATGGACAGTTACTAAGAAATGATAATGCCTATGAAGTTATGATAGCTCAGTGAAGAAGCTTTTCGCAGTCATGTGGCTGTTAGTAAAGGAGAAAAGAACATTTCAAAAGATGTAACAACATTATCAAAGAGCCCAAAACCTTGGAACCTTGAAGTTTGCCATTAAATGATAAGAATTTTCTTAACAAGGATGAAACACAAAAGGAAGCAAACAGATGCCAATGCAAGTTACAGATGAAGAGTTGGAAAGAAGAGCTAAAACAAGCTGAAGAGCAAGCTGTATTATCACTAGAAGAGTTAGAATCAATGAACTGGTACCATTGCAGCAGATCTGAATTTTTAAGTGCAGAGATCAGGAAAGAACAATTGGTGGATTGTGAGGAAAGATTAGACAATAAAAAGATAAGTATTTTATGTTTGTACCTTTAAATAATGATCATGAATTTTATGTAGTTAATAATAATTCATGCAATAAACATTGGGAATATGAATTATGTATGCTTCTAGCATTGGTCTATAAATTTCTCTTTAGGGTAGTTTAATTCTATCAACCATTTTTAATCTCTCTAAAATGCTTCCAAGACGGATCGAGGAACAAAAGGATGATGAGAGATTGCATAAGGAATTCAAGGGATGTCACGTCTCAGACTTTGATGCTGTTTTGACCATGACTTTGTGGGATTTATTATATGAATTATGATACGTGTTAGAGCAATATGATATAATACAATGTTTTGGTGTATGGAAATGTAGGAAAATATTTGTTTTTAGAATTAGGAGTGCATTTTATTTTTAAAAATATACAAGATAGAACAAAATAGGAGTGTTGATTTAATTATTGCTTAAATTTATACTTCTATATTGGTTACTAATACACTTTCATTGTTGCACGCCTGAGTGCATTTGAGTTGCAGGTGGTCGAAGACCAAGAGTGTGATTGAGGAAAAGAAGGCTAGCTTCCCGATAGGGTAAAAGAGGAGAAGCTCTCGATCACACACACAGCACCTACAAATCATGTAGTTGCATTTAGGCCATGTCTGTTTTCAATGTGATTGTTTAAATTGATTACATGGTTTGAATAAGTAATTGATAAATAATATATATATTAACATAGCAAAATTAAAATATAATTTAACTATCCATAAAAGTTGTGAAAAGATTATGGTTTATTTTATTTAGTTTATTCTATTTATTTTGTGCAATAAAAGGAAAATCTGATTTAGATTAGGAAATTAAGAATAAAATAAAAATATATATTATATTTGCATATAATAAGGAAGAAATATTTGGTTGGCATATTAAAAGGTGGAGATATCTTTGTTTGCATATGTTTTTAAAACCTTAGTCCAAAAATTGGGAGAAATGAACAGCCCCGAGAAAACTTTGGGCTCTAGGGAAATTTTCCTTAAAACCAACAATGCTGTTGGCAAGTGGCAACCTCTAGAATTTGCATGTAAAATTTATCTGTCATTTGGAAATACTCTGCATGACCCTCGGAAGGAGGAATAAAGCTTTAAGGGAGAAAAGAGAACATTCATTAGGGGAGACATAACCAGGGCTCTGGAAGAGGGAGACAGAGAGAGGTAATACTGGGCATCTGCAACTGAAGATACTTGCCAGGTTATTTTCCATTCCTTGTTTTCAAATCAGTTTAAAATTGCAGTAAGAAATTGGAGAAATGAAATGCATCATTCTATAAAAATGATTACAGATGTCTGAGAAATCTTTTCCAATTTCATTTTGAATTTGGGTAAAAGTCTTCTTCTCATTTGTTGCATTATAGAAAGAATACCCAATCTTTTCTTCCAGATTAGGGTTGCATTCTGTTGCAAAAGCTGTAAATTATTAAACTGCTCTCAATTGTATTTGAAAACATATATAAATGTATATATATATATATATATATATATACACAGGAATTTGTATTCCCGTGCATATATAAATATATATATCTATATATATTCATATAATCTTTCAAGAATAACTTTCACCTGAAATAAATTCGAAATTCCTTCGAAATAAGTTTAAATTCAGTATAATACTGGGCAAATCTTTCTTTTGTGATAATGAAATTGTTTAACTGTAGGGGGAAGGGGAGGGATTTGAATCCCCAGCCCTCCCCGTGGGAAGGACACGGCTCTGTGGGGAGGCTTGCGCCCTCCACAGGCCGCGGCCTGTGGAGGGGGTGCGAGCTCCTCACAGCCCGCGCCCTCCCCATGGGAGGGGCAAGGACTTCCTGCACCCTTGTGGTGCTCAACACCAATATGAAACCCTGTACAATGCTTTTATTCTGTATGCACAGCCAGAAAACGTGTGAACAGTTATGAAAATCAGTATTTCTTTCTTTAAAGCATATATATATATATATATTTACACTCAGCTGTATATGAATTTTTATATATATATATATATATATACACTCAGCTGTATATGTATATATACATATATATATATATATATATATATTCATACATATATAACAAAATGCAAGTTTGAACAGGAAAACCATCTTCAGAATGTGATATGATCTCTGTCAAAAATACACAAACATCTCAGAAATTTTAAACCTGGAAGAACAAAAGTACCTCTGAGAAAACATGTAAACTGAAAATCTTCTTGATCACATTGTCATATACTTACATACAGAAGTACATTCCCGAATAATGGTATACAATATAAAATTCGAATGCAAGTTTTTCTTTCAAACCTCTGTTATTCCAAAAGAATTGCACTGTTTCTGTATATTACTAATATCCAGAAACCTGTATTAAATTGAGAGTTACACTTTCAATCAGCTTCAATTTGGAAAGAGTAGAAGTATATACATAAATCAGTGAACACTGTTTCATACAAATGAATTAGTTAAATTCCTCTACTTGTGTTTGTACACTGATAGTATTATGACATACATGTATTTCTTTTTTTTTCATATTCAAAAGAGTAGCCTGGAGTAAAAAAAAAACAGAGTCCTTTACCAAATCAGAAAAGAATTACTTACAAAAGAGTAGATGAAATCTTACTACTGAACTTACAACCTTTCTTTTCTTTTGTCAAATGTAATTCAAAAGATGTTATGAAATTCTCATTTGGAATTCTTTTAGAATCAATTGAATGCATGAAACATGTATGGAAAATGCACAACTTTCTGCTTCTGTACTTTATTATACTTTACTTTGGTAACTTCCGGGACAGGATGCCAAAGGTGGACCCACAGAGACGGTAGTTTTACCTTTTCTAAACTACCATTTGCTTGTTTTACTTATGCTTGGCCAAGCACTTGTACCATTAAAATAGATGGATTCGTTTAAAAGCCTAGAAATGTATATGTATTTGAGTCTCTGCCACCTCCTGTTGCAAGAAATATGTTTTCTCATGTTAGAAATGCATATAGGAACCAGGCATGCATCGAGAGTTCCCTCCTGTTTTATTGTGTCAGGTTGCTAGGCTCCTTTATGCAAGGCCAGGGATTCCTTCGAGTTAGGAAGGAACCCGGGGAAGTCATGTACTTCGTGGTTGGGCGGAAAAGGCGCCTGAATCACACTCTTGGCCCCAGCTCGCAAGAAGACCGATGGTGTCACGGCGGTTGGAGGATCAGAGTTTTATTTGCTATTGATGTACTTGTGTATCATTCTAGAATGGCTCTTATAGCCCCATTGTATATGTAAATGTATTTGACATTCATTATTGCAACTTTGAAATAGAAGTATTACATGAAAGAATCTGATGTAACATTGATGTATAGAATTAAGGTTTTATGACGTAACATTGAAAAGATGTTTCTATTGGAATTATTGATCTCTTTCGAGTATGGATGAATATATATGAAAATTCATTGATATACTTTTGCCATGTGCATAATCTTGATAAATTACAATGTTATTATTTATATACATGAAATGCAATTTATTCTCTTTTTTATTGAGCTCATTTTGGAAGTTTTTATGAATGATATTAATTACTTGAAAACCTTTTTGAAACGGATCGAACAATTGAAAATGCTTTTGCTTTTAATTTTCCGAGCGCTACAAGGGAGGATGAGCTTGATGCATCCTATGAGGAAGTCACACAGACTGAAGAAATAAACAAACATAGAGACATAGCTTGCAGCCTTGGGACTAAGTTGGTGGTGCATAACTCTCATGATTCTTCACTCGAGGGCACAAGGTTGGGTCAGCCTTGGATGGAGAATTTGCGATCAGTTTCTTCGAAGAGGAGGAAATGACATTCAGAGGGAGTTTGACAAACCAACAGAGGCAATCTTGGACGAGGAGGTCAAGAGGTTGATGCAAGTACTTGAAGCTTCAGAGGGAGTCACATCATCATGAAGATTTGTGTAATGTATATTTCTCTGAGACGGAGAAATATGAGGTGAAAGCCCTTGTAGTGAAAGCCCTTGTAGTATATATTTCTCTGAGACAGAGAAATATGAGGTGAAAGCCCTTGTAGTGTATATTTCTCTGAGACGGAAAAATATGAGGTGAAAGCCCTTGTAGTGTATTTCTCTAAGACAGAGAAATATGAGGTGCGAGCCCTTGTTCATCTCTGAGACTAAGATGAGACATCATGTTGAGAGACTCCATGACGACATCACGTTGAGAGACTCCGTGATGGATCCTTGTACTTGTGTTTCTTTCCACACATGGGAGTAGCCATGGTGAACGTCATATTGAGAGACTCCATGACAACATCACATTGAGAGACTCCATGATGGACACTTGTACATGTGTTTCTTTCCACACATGGGAGTAGCCATGGTGGACGTCATGTTGAGAGACTCCATGATGACATCACGTTGAGAGACTCTGTGATGAACTCTTTTCCACACATGGGAGTAGCCATGGTGGACGTCATGTTGAGAGACTCCATGATGACATCACGTTGAGAGACTTCGTGATGAACTACTTTCCACAAATCGGTGTAGCCGTTGTGGGCATCATGTTGACAGACTCCATGACAAGGATATCTGGAAAATACCTCCCTAGCTAAGAGGGAGTGTTAGTGTTTGTAGCTTAGGGAGATATTTCCTCCTAAGTAAAAATTAAGATAATTAATCTCCAAGGCAGGTCGGCCTTGTGTCACAAATTATATTTTATATTTTTCTATTTTTCTATTTTTCTCTAAAGGCCAACCTAGAGAAGAGGTTGCCCCAATTTGTATATATACAAGGTGAAGATCATTCATTTGATTATCAATTCACTCTCTCTTCAATTCGCATTTCTACAGAGTAGAAGTTCGCCCTTCAGCAGTAGATTAGCATCTCTTAGCAGCAGATCAGATTTCAAGAAGAAATATATTCATTTGTGTCTTTGCATCAAGGAGAGGTGCTACTATTTACTGTATGAGATTCAGCCTTGTGTAAGGCCAAACTCTGTATACAAAATTTTGCACTTTCATCTGATATATATATAAGAGATAATTTCTTGTTGGGTTTTTCTCCCTCGAGTAGGAGGGTTTTCCTAGGGTATCTTGTTGTGTTCATTATCTTATGTGTTGAGTTTTCTGCTTATTGCATTTCTGATCTAAACACTAACAAGATGATATTTTTGTTGATGTTAATAGCAGCGTCGGTCATATTCTTCCAGCCGATCTCCTTTACTCATGATGATAAATTAAATAATAGCCTAAGGCTATTTAATTTATAGAGACATGTTGTGACCTTTTCACACATTGCCCCATTGCAAATGGGGACCCCCTAATTTTTGCTTTGTTCAGGTCTTTTGGCTTGGTTTTTGGTTTGTTTTGTTGTCGTCTCTCTTTTGTTCCGTCTGTCTTTTCGGGGATGTGCCCGTCTTTGTGCTTAAACGTGAAATTTTGGCTAAGTCTGAGAATTAGGGTTTGCTTTCTTCTGGCCAGTTTGAAGACAAATGAAGTGAATAAATTGAAATCTGAGCTTGGCGTTGCAGTCAGTAAGCTTCCAGCAAGTCCCCAGCAAAATTTCATTGGATTCTGACAACTTACTATTTTTAGTAAGTACCTAATTTGGGGCATTTTTCTCAGCACCTTTGAAGTTTCGATCGTTACACTGCATCCAGAGCATGTTAAACTGCTTGTCTGCAAGTTTTGAGCTGAAACGAACAACTTTCTATTTTTAGCAAGTTCACCTTCAGGAGCTAATTTTAGGGTTTACATGCGAAGTTTTTCAGTGCATGTCAGGAGATTATTTCTGGGTTTTCTGATACCTACGCGATGATATAACATGCAAAATGAGACGGTGAATTTCAGTATTGAGTCTTCGGAGGCTATTTTTAAGGTTTGCATGTTGGAATTTTCTACGCATGTCTAGACATTCCTTGTGGGTTTTTCGAAATCTTTGCAGTGGTGTAACATGCAAACTAGGATTAGTATTTTTTTAGGAGCCGTCTTCATAGGCCATTTTCAGGGTTTGCATGCAAGACTTTTCAGTGCATGTCGGGTTATTCCTTATGGGTCTTTCAAGAGCTACGCAGTGATGTGACATGCAAGGTGAGATGATCACTTTTCAGAGACTTACTATTTTTAGCAGGTCCATTCCGGCAGCTGCCCAGCACATTAGTATCACAAACAGAGCAAAGTGCAACAAAAACGGGGTCAAACGGAGGTCATTTGATTGACATGCAAGTCAAATTAGGGTTTCCAGCTTCGGGACCCAAAATGAGGGGTCAAATGCCAGAATTTTCGAAGACCGGTGTATCCCACTGCAATCAATATCTTTCGAGCTATCCACTAGTAAAATTTGAAGGCAATCGGAGCACTTACTATTTATAGTAAGGCACTCCAGAAATAGGCTATAAATAGTAAGTCAGCAGCAGGCGCCAGTGTAAACAGGCAGGTCACCCCATGAGGAGCACACCATTCAAATTTCAAGTCAAACGGAGTTGGGGAAGTCATGAAACTGAGCAGTTACTATAAATAGTAAACCACCTTCAAAAACATGCCATAAATAGTAAGTCAGCTTGAGACGGCAGTGTGAACAGCTTAATTAGGTCATGAGGATCCTGTGCTTAAAATTTCAGATCAATCCAAGCTTCAAAAGGGTGAAAATCAGAGGGCTTACTAAATATAGTAAACAGGGGCGAGCAAGCTGAGAAATGCCTAAGTCTGAAGTTAAATCCTGCTCATACCCCAAAATGCGCCCTCAAGCTGGTAGAAGCCATAAAAAAATCTAAGTCTTAAGTTAAATCCTGCAGGACCCCGTAAATGTGCCCAAGGAGAAGCTAGCAGATAAAAAAAAATCTAAGTCTGGAGTTAAATCCTTCTTGACCCCTGAAATGCGCCCTCAGCTTGAGAAGATAGAAAAAGTTTCTAAGGCATGAAAACTTCCTGCAGACCCCCTCAAATGCGCCCAAACATGTTGGAGGTGTTGGCTTTTTGAAAAATATTCTAAGTATTTGTAAATTCCTCCTCCATACCTAAAATGCGCCCAAGGAAAGAGAGAGGGTGAGAAAATTGTCTAAGGCGAAAGTTAAATCCTTCACCACCCTCAAAATGCGCCCATGCTAGAAGTGGAGTCAAGGCAAGTCAAAAGGCGTTGAAGTCAAAGTTCCTTCACCACATGCTAAATGCGCCCAAGATGAAGGTGAAGATGGATGAAAAAGTTACAAAGGTGTGGGTAAACCCTCCTAGACATGTCAAATGCGCCCAAATGAACTAGGAAGAAGACAAAAGGGGTTGACTTTCTCCTTGACCCTTTGAATGCGCCCATGTTAGAAGTAGGGTCATGACATAAACTAAGGCGTTGGGTGTTAAGTCTTCCTCCATATGCTAAATGCGCCCTCATCTAGTCAAGATAGATGAAAAATGACTAAGGCGTGGTTAATTCCACCTTGGCATATGAAATGCGCCCAAGGATATTGAGGTGTTAGCTATGTGAAAATATTCTAAGTGTTGTAATTCTTCCCCTGTGTTGTACCCCAAAATTAAAATTTTTGTTACACTTAGATATTTTGAAGAAATAAGTAAAAGTCTTGTCAAATTAGTCAAAAAGGTCAAAATTTGGGTGTGCATGTCTTGCATGAGGGGTTAAAACGCAAAATTTTCAATTTCTAATGATCTGGGTCTGCTAAGAGCAGCTTAATCTACAAAATCCAAATCTCAGTTTTTCATCCCTAAATTTTAGGAAAACTGCTATTTTTAGAAATTTTCTAAAATTAGTAACGTTTTCTGGGTTTTTTTGGGTTTCTTTCGAAACGGATATTGGCAAAATTTTCTAAAAATAGAAAGTTGGTCCGACAAGGTCCGAACTGATTTTGATTGGCTCAAAATGCGTCCATATCAAGTTGGTGTAGTCAGAATCTCAAAATGGTCAGTTTTGCCCTAGTGGGTCTATTCTGCTTTTGAAGCATATCTGGAGCTCCGAGGTCATCAATGGAGGTCATTCGACTGCCAGGCGTCAGTTTCAGCACTTAAACATTCGATGGAAGATGAAATGATGAACATGCACGAAGAATGAGAAAGAAAATTGAAAATTCATAAAAATTTTCCAACACTGGCAAGTTTGGGCGCCCCTGTTGAAGAAAGGCACCCATCTTTTTAGGGCATCAAATGTCAGAATTAGGGTTTTCACCTCCAGTCAAACTTGTTCAGTTCTCTGCCAGCTCCGTGATGGATTCAGCGGTGCAATTATCAGATTACTCAGTCATCCGGAATTCAACGCCGAACAGGGGTATCCAAGCTCAAGTTAGAAAGAGGGGAAATGGAAAATATCAAATTTGACTAAGTGTTGAAATTCTGAGCGCCCCTAGTGAATAAGGACGCCCAACTTTTTGGAGGGGTAAATTCAGTAGTTATGATCCAAAAGTATGCTCAATCTTTTCAGATTCCGCCCAGCTTTGCGATGCCTGTCTTCGTCAGCGTATTCAACTGGTCGTCTTCCGACAAATTCAGATCAAAGACGAAGGTTCAGAGTAAAGGTTTCAAACTTGAAGTTTAAAATTATGAAAAATGGTAAAGTCTAGAGAAGATGGGCGCCCCTGGTGAAGAAGGGTGCCCAAGTTTTCAAGGGGTTTGTCAGATGAATTCGCAGACGAGGCTCTAACGTAATCTCTTCGCAATTGATCCAGCTTTCCAGCGAGATATCCAGCACGTCAATCGGAGTTCGCAGTCACCAGATACGAGGAGCTGAATGTAGGGTCCAACAAAGGTTGAAAACCAAAAATTAGAAGCAAACATAGAAAATCAAAAAATAAACTAAGTCTGGGTAAAGTGGGCGCCCCCAGCCAAGATGGGCGCCCAAACTTTTGAGGGCCTTAAAATCATTATTTGATTAAGTTCATCCCAGAAGACCCCTCTTCATTCTCCGTCAACTTCGTGATGAGCATAACAGCCAGTCAATCCGACGCCCGGAGCTCCAGATTCGACGAGATCGTCTGTAGAAGTGATTTAATGAAGAAATTTGAAGATCATGAAAATGGCTATCTTTGGGTGAAATGGGCGCCCCTAGAAGGAAAAGGCACCCATGAATTCGGAGGTCGAAATGAAGTCTTTCACCAGAGATGCCTCCAGAACATCTTTCTTAGAATCAGTCAGGCTCTGCCGTGAAACCTTTAGCTCGCCTGTCGAATTATTCTGCAAACGGGAAATCAGAGGCGAAGTAGCATGTCAAAATGAAGGAAAGTTGAAATTATCAAAATTTTGGCTAACACTGAAGGAAGTGGGCGCCCCAGGTGAAGAAGGGCGCCTAAATGTTCATGCCTTAGAATATTTTTCGAAGTTTTCAAAGGGTTTCAAAATTGCAAGAGGAGAATGGCGTCCAAGTTCAAGGAGGCTGAGTTTTAGGGTTTTGGAAATAAAAGCAAAGAAAGCAAAACCTAATCCAAAGCCCTAAAGTGTATTTAACATCATTCTTTCATGTATTTTTCATTATTTTTGCAGGTAGCATCCAGAGGAGAAAGTTGGAGCAGCAAGTTTGAAGAATTTTTGTGATTCAAGAATCCATCTTTGCTGGTTTTACATCAGATTTTTCAGATCAGCAAGCATAAACCCTTGCTTTTTCAACCTTTTTGTTCCAGAAGATCGAATTTTTCAAGCAGAAGGCCAAGGCTTTCCATTTTTCTATCATCTAGGTCTTTTTGCCTCAATCTTCTAAAGAATTTTTCAAGAACTTCATCAAGTTGCAGCAAGTGCTTTTATTTTGCATGTCGGTGAAAACCTCAATGCATTCAAATTTCAACCATCTGGGTTCTTTCCAATCAGTCTTCTGAAGAAAACCCATATCGCAGCTTTTTTCGAGAAAGTTCAAAATCTAAGGTTGGCTGCTTTTTCGATCAAACGTCAGGGTTTTGCAAATCTGATCAACTGGGTCCATTTCTAATCATATGTTGAACAAAACCCAGATGCCAGCTTTTTTCGGGAAAAATTGAAGAAATTAGGGTTTGCTGCTTTTTCAAGCAAAATTCAAAATTTTCAAAAACGGACGATCTGGGTTGTCTTGCATCGGAATTCTAAACAAAACCCATATCTCAAAAAAAAATTCTCAAAAATTTGTCCGTTGGAGCACAAAAAATCAGCATTCTAAAAATAGAAGTTGCTCAAGACTTGTCTGAACCTAGGCGAGTTTACGATCATTCTTCGAGTTTTCTGAAATGGAGTACACTCCTAATGTTGTCAAGTCCGAATCAGCTCTCTTTCACAATTACATCAAAACAGCTGAGATAGACTTGCATCATGTCAAGCCGGTGTTCGATCTACATGCCTTGGAGAGAGCAGGCAACACCTCAATCAGGAACCTGGGACATTCTGGACTCCTCACAGCAGCGTCAATTCCTATATCAGTTCAGAGCCTTGAGTTCGTAATTGCTTGCATTAAGCATTACAACCCGGCTACTAGGGAGATCCAGTCAGCAGATGGTAGATTGATTTGCAGTCTAAAGCCCGATATGATCGAAAAGTGTTTTTCCATTCCCCCATGGCCTGAAAGCGTTACTCTCTCAAAGGGTGAATGTGAAAGGATATGAAATATGCATAAGGAAAAATACAACAAGAAGATTGTAATGAAGTGAATGAAAGAAAAATATAAGACTCTGCCAAGTCACACTTTTATGATGTCAGCAAAGTTCGAGAAAGCGGCCAATGAGGTCGAAGATTTCTAAGGTCTATTGGATGTTGAGATATTCTTGAAAAGCGGTGTTTTGCTATTGATGGCATAGATGCACCGAACCGGGACACAATCTCTAACTTCCTAGCAGATGTTGAAGATATTCTTGAAAAGCGGTGTTTTGCTATTGATGGCATAGATGCACCGAACCGGGACACAATCTCTAACTTCCTAGCTGATGCGGGATCGAAGCTTTTAAAGCAAAATTTAGCTTTTCCCGCTTTCTTTTTCTATTCTTGAATAATCATTATCCATCTTTGAGAAGAGAAAGAAGATAAGATGTAATAGTTGGCGCTTTCGCTTTTCTGCTTCTTAGGTTTTAGTTGTTATCTTGTTTCTAGATTTAGTAATAAAGCTTGCTTGCTGAGCAAGCCCTAGATTGTGAAAGCAAGGAGATTTTAGGGTTCCCTACTCCTCCGCTTCTCTATAAATAAGAGCCTTTGCTCATTTAGTTTCTTTAACGGTTATTGTCATAGCAAATTGCGAGCCTGAATTGCAGCAAGTTGTTATTCAATTTCAGTTCACTTAGTTAAAACCGTGCTTATGAGAACAAAACGCTGAGCCTATTGTGCCTTCTATTTGTTGCTCAAGTATTGTTCATTTGTATTGTGATAAGCAAATTGTTGAGCCTCTTTAGCCAACAAGGAGTTAGTGAGATTGCTGTTTTCTATTGTGTTAAGAATAAGTTTGCAAGCCTCCTTAGCTGCAATTTCTTGTTCAAGGCATGTTAGAAGTGAGCTTTGTTTCAGAGATTTGAGTAATAAAATCATGAGCCTATTTTGCCTTGGTCTAAAATCTCAGATTTCCGTTATCTATGTTCTACTTTTATGATCTTTATTTCAGCTTGCAGTGAAGTGTGTAGGTGTTCATTGAAAGAGAGATTATTGAAGTATTTTTGTCAGAAAATCTACCTTGTTAATTTCTAACTTCTCTTGCTCTGCTATTACTTGAGAGGTTAGGAACGTCTTTAGTTTAAGTTAGTCGTAGTTGAACTTCTTATATCAGAAAATCTTAGCTGCGGCGTTTGTGTTTAAAAAACCTTGTGCTCTAAGCTGATCAAAAAGATAGGCAACTTAGTTTTAGTTTACTTTCTTTCAAACACCATCAGCAAGAGGGAGCTTCCCCTCCTAATTTGAAGAGCAGTTTATCTATGCATAGCTGTCCGTTTTCAAATCCGCATTCCAAAGGTGCGAATTTAAACGCCAACACATTGTGATAAGCTATATGCGCCATGACTAGAGAAAGATGAATGGAGGAAAATTTTGTAAGACAAAATTCATGTTTTCCCTCTAGACCCCTCATATGCGCCCATGCTGATGATATTATTTGAAAATTTTCTAAGGCACGAAATTCCACCTCTAGAGGAAAATACGCCCAAGTTGGAGAAGGTGGTGAAATTTGTTAACACATGAATAAAATTGACAAAGATACATCAGAGTACTCCAGCTTCATGAGATTGAAGAAGATTTTCAAGGCCAAGCAAGAAAATACACCCAAGCTTGTAGGGTGATGAAATTCACTAAGGCATGAATAAAATTGGCGTGGATATGTCAAAATGTACCGGCTTCAAGATGATGAAGATTGTGAAGGCAGAGCAAAGAAAATACGCCCAAAGATGAGGAATGAAGAATAAATTTGATTGAAAAATATTTTTCTAAGGTTAAAATTCAAAAAATTAAATGCCCCCCTTCGTCTATGGACCCATGAATTTGATGCTTTCTGAAGGGAATTTTCTTTTGGGTACTAGACATTTTCAGTAAGGAGGTGATTTTGAAATCTTCCACACCTCACTGGAGATTTTAAAGTGGAGATTTTCACTCGGGCGCCTAGTTGATGAATTTTCTAGAGGAAATAAATTATTCCTAAGATAAAAAGGGG